>OY735226.1:19103524-19158524 GCA_963457665.1 Thysanoteuthis rhombus
ACACACACACATATATATATATATATATATGTATATATACACGTACACATATATATATATATATATATAAATATGAATATATATATATATATACGTACACACATATATATATATATATATATATATATATATATATATATATATATATATATATATATATATATATATATATATATATATATAGCAACAGAATCAGCAAATTAAGGATGTTTACATACTAATGAAAGACCATAAATCTGATTTCACCAACAAACCCACAACAAGACTTATCAACCTGACTAAAAGTCAGATAGGTTGAATCAGCAAAGATAGACTAGAAAAAGTCAACAATAGTATGAAAGAACAATTACAACTCAACCGATGGATCAATACTAATGAAGCCATCACCTACTATAGTCATATCAAAAACAAACGATCGTCGAGCTTTATGCAATTCAACATCATGGACTTTTACCCATCCATATCTAAAAATATATTCAAGGAAGCTATGGATTTTGCAAAAACCTATACCACCATCAACAATAAGGACATTGAAATAATTTAACATCAAATATATACATATATATATATATATATATATATACATTTAATCATTATCAACAGCTGTTATAAGTCCATTGGTGGTCAAAGGCATTTCCCATTTCTTTCCATAACGAGTGTGATAGTGCTAATCTCTGCCATGCCTCACTAGCAAACTTTTCTATCTCAACTCTCCAACTTGAGTCTGGTCTTTCTCCACTGCATTTACTGTCTAATGGGAACCAATCAGTTAGCCTTTTACGTTTTCTGCTTTAATTCGTAAGTTTCTACATAAAGATAAATTTATTTCTAAAAAAAACAAAACATAGGTAGCGATAATGTTCCTGTGTTGAGAGTTATGGAAAACAAAATTTGCAGACCAAATTCACACTTCGATGAAGAAAATTGAAAACTTTCTTTTAATTTTATGTATTTTCAATCTATTAGACTTTCAAACCTTTTAGAAATAACTCAGTTGTATGCAAAAAATGTTTTAAAAGGTTTCAGAAATAATTTTCTTTTTACAAGGTAACTGAAATGATGGATTTGATTCTTACCTTGTAAAAAACTGTGAATTTCTCTTTTTGTCAATGCTTATACCTGTTTAGGAGTATTTTTTTCAAGAATCTGACCCTAACCCGACAATAAAACATGTTTTTCTTTGAGCAAAATGCTTATTTAATGAACTAGTTTGGCAACTTTTCCAAAAAGTGATGTTAGTTAACCATTTGTATTTCACTGATCAATTCTGAACAAGATTTCTGCCGGATAGAATAAAAAAATGTTTTTTTCAATTCATTTAACCCACCCAATCAATTCTATAAAGAAGAGCATTTTCAAGAAATCTAGCGTTAAGAACCACAAAACATGATTAAATGGATGCCTTGTTGTGCTGATTGCAATAAATTTTGGTAAAATTTTGTTCTTGCTTTTCATTCTCAAAGCCAAGCCATAAAAGCCATATTTCTATTTGTTCAAATACTTATAAGCAGCATTGTATCAATCACACACATATACACACACACGCACACACACACACACACACATATATATATATATATATATATATATATATATATATATATATATATATATATATATATATATATGTATATATATACACATATACATATGCATACCAGCACTTCTCTTAATCATAATTCTTTTCTCTATTTTTATTCCAGCTTGTCTATATTTTATCACAGAATCTAAAATTTCAGAAACTCTCCTCCCCCGCCAAGTATCAAAAACAAAATATAAAAGCTATAAATATCAAGAAATGAGGGGAAAAAATATCAGTTTCCATCTTGGAAAAAAAAACAGGTTTTTCCATTTTTCTTTGCTACTGACTGATTCCAATAAGCACAAAACATGAATTAACAAGGTCTTTATCGTATAAACTGGCACGACTGAACAAGATCATGATTCATTTTTCAATTGGATAGATTGAAATTCATTCTTTTACCCCCAAACTCATTCTTCAAGCCCCCCCACAATCCCTGCCCCTGCGTATCATTGCCAAAAGGCTGGCTATGGCTTCCTTTCCTAATTCAAAACAGAATGAAGAAAATTCCAGAACATATCATATTGACATGGACTGTTTCTGCGGGACATTTTTTGGCCAGAGTGAACTCAAGCACGCCTGTTCAAATGAACCTGAAGCTAATATACAAATAATATTTCACGCTCGGTTACCACCGTGCTCCTTACTATCGACTACCAAAAGAAACTTCGCCACATCTGAAATGGTTCTCCACTTATGGTTTCATCTTCCCTGACTGAATGAAAAATGGAGAAAAAAATCTACAAAAGCCTGAACAGGACTTAAAAAATTGTGTGGGTATGTAAGTGCATATGTATACCCATGCATATATAAGTACTTATATATATATATATATATATAGAGAGAGAGAGAGAGAGAGAGAGATAGATAGATATTTCATGCATATCTAGAAAAAAAACCCAGCTCAAAACAAAAATCAGAAATTACTTATATGAAATCAATTTCCATGCTAATACATGGTTTGTTAAAGTAAGGTATATACATAAATACATATATATATATATATATATATATATATATATATATATATATATGAACTGCAAGATACATATATATACATAGATATACATGTATATATACATATATATGTATACATACACATATATACATATACATATATATATATATATATACATATATATATATATATATATATACATATAGATATATATATGTATACACATATATATGCATATACACATATATATATAAACATATATATATAAGCATAATCAGACACATATGCAAATCATATATGAATAAATGCATATACAATTACAATTGTATACATATACAATTATCTGAATTAGAAATAAAAATATGTGTACATGGTAAATTATGTATATATATGTATGTGTGCATGTGTGTGTATATGTATATATATATATACATATATATACATATAAACATATATATATATATATATATATATATATATATATATATATATATATATATATATATTTGCCCATTAATATAAATTATATATGTAAATATACAAGCATTTCCTTGTATGTGGGTGTGTCTAGATATGTCTATATGGGTAATTTCTTGATCTTAAATCTGCATCTATAAGTAAAGGTAATTTCTTAATCTTTGGCATGGTATCTAAGGAACCATGACTAATGTTCTTAACTGGGGTTATCATTCTTCTCCTAAGCTGCTGCCTAAAAACTTTATTGCACTCTTTTCAGGGAGAAAAAGGTTTTACTTGTTTGTAACAAAATCATTAGCTGCAGGGATTTTGCCCACTCAGTTGGACAATGTTCTTTTCAGGGATGACTGACTGTACGGATGCTGATGAATGTAGAAATAAAAGGATAGATAGATAGATAGATAGGTAGATAGATAGATAGATAGATAGATAGATAGATAGGAACAGACTGAGATAGATAGATAGATAGACAGGAACAGACTGAGATAGATAGATAGATAGATAGATAGATAGATAGATATGAACAGAACAAGATAGATAGATAGATAGATAGATAGATAGATAGACAGGAACAGACTGAGATAGATAGATAGATAGGTAGATAGATAGGTAGATAGATTGATAGATGGGGGATAGATTGATAGATAGGAATATAATGATTGATGGATAGGTAGGAACAGACTAAGATAGATAAATAGGTAGATAGATAGATATGAACTAACTGAGATAGATAGATAGATAGATAGATAGATAGATAGATAGATATGAACAGACTGAGATAGAGAGGAAGGTAGTTGGGTCGATAGATAGATAGATAGATAGATAGATGGTTGGATATGAATAGATACATAGATATGAATAGACTAATAGATAGATATAAACAGGCTAGATAGATAGATGTGAACAGGCTGAAATGATGGACATGTACATGAAAACACAAAAAGAGATAAATAGATAGACTGTCAGATAGATAGACATACATACAGATAGATATGAACAGAGTAAGATGGAAAATAATAATGGACACTCTAGCATACATGTGTTCATAAGTGTGTATATGTTTATATATGTTAATGTAAGGGTATGTCGATTTAACACAATATCTAGTAAATCTACTTTGATTTTTAGTACTATTCCCATTTACATGTTACTTGTACACACACACACACATATATATATATATATATATATATATATAAGATTTATTTTGTGAAATCTGATTGATAAAAAGTGCATTATGATAGATAGATAGATAGATAGATAGATAGGGGGGCAAGTTGACATACCAATTATTGGAATAGAAAACCAAGTTCAATTTCATCCGAACCTATTTATGTTCACATCACATTAATGCCATTAGAAAAGACATGAATCCACTCCTCCCTGTGCTCTGTCCCTCACAAGATATCTTGACAAAAAAGTCTTGTTACTAACACACTACAATTGTTGACTGATAAGAGAGTGCATGCATGAGATCATGAGCAAACCACTCTCCCTTAACTACATTATCTGCCCCAGACAGTAGCAGCTAAAAGTTCTTATACCCGTTGTCAACCTTGACAGGAGCTAGTCAAGGTAGATAGATAGATAAATAGAGGGACACTGACAGACCAAGAGAAGGCAATGTGTATGCCAGACTTAAATGTGAATAGTTTACCAGGGTATTCGGGGGACCACCACCCATTGCAACTTATCTAAACTGTATAACTATCCATATTGAGCTGTAGTTGACGGCCCCTTAATCATAGTACCAGTGCATTGGAACTCAGTGTAATATGTGTATAGAGTTTAGAGAAAAATAAATGTCTGCTATGAGGTAGCTAGAAATTTAGGGGCCAGGGGGACTTGGCTCCTTGGAAGGGGGTCTTCCTCCAAAATTTTGTGAGTTTTAATAAGAAAGAAAAATTTACAATCTAGACATGAACTATCATATTACTGTTAAAGAACTACAGCAAAGGCTGAATCATTATTCATGCAATCCATATATGTACTAATATATCCTTGTTATCGTATAATACCAGTAGAACTACGGTAGGTGAACTACTATTTATATACAGTTTCAGGTGCCTTCCTCCATTGAGGACCCAAGGGTGTTTTCAACTAAACCCCCTCTTCCCTCATCTATGTTTCGGAATATCTATCTTATATCCCAACATTTATGGTATTTGGTTGGAAATCCATTTGCTTGTTTTGAAAACTTATAGCTGCTACCCGTTTCTTTCTGCTCGAAATGTTCGTCTTGGAGTTGGTCAATCTGATTATGTTAATGTAAACTTTTGTTTTTTGAGAAATAAACTCTTAGTTTAATCTGTACGAGAACCATACATGCAATCCAAGCCTTTTACTTGCGTACTTACATGAATAAACAAGCATGTCAGAAAACGATTAAGGCTATCCATTCTAGGATCGAGTAATCCTGTATTCGAAACTGGATCAGAAGTCCAAAAAAAATATCTTTGAGACAAGCTCCTGAAAAACTGTATTTTTAAGATGCCGGATCATTGAAATCCAATGGAGTTGCTTCCCGGATCACTCATTCATCTCTATACTGCTTTTAGTTTATTCATTCCTTAGGAAGAAACACCGAACCATGGGATTTAAATTCAAAGACAAATCATATGCATAATAAATAAGAGCCGTGTCTGTCACAAATATAGCATGAGTAGCAGCAACCTGCCTTCCAACTTTCTCATTAAACTACCTAACTTTCTTTTCACCCATCTCCTTTCCTCCCCCCTCATTAAACTACCTTTCTCTTTCCCCCTCTACCTCTTTCAAACTACCTAACTTTCCTTCCAGACCACTCTCTTCCTACTTCCTAGTTTTTCTCCATCCTCATTTCCCATGTTCTGAATAAAAGTTTCTTTTCTCCCCAATCCTTTCCTACAGATTGTCATACTGTCGCATCAGAAGCAGCCATTAGCTACAACATGTTGCTTTAAACTAATTTTGACCATCAGTGAAGCAATAGTTGTTGGACCGGTAGCTACAATTTTTGGCATCACTTATGATAGTACGAACATACTAGTAGGTAGAGGTACTACCCAATTCATTCTGGTCGGGAGCACATGTATATATGCTTTGAATCTCACGGCTTCTCTGAATACAAGTCACATAACCATTAAATTTGTATAATTTTACAGTAAATGAAATTCATATCTTATAACCTTCAAAATTATATATGACTTCCCTGGGTTTCTTAGAAAATGAGAGAACTTAAATCAATCTATTATGTCATTTGCGACCCTTAAAAACCCAGGCCTGACTGTGAATAGGAAGACTGGAAATGTTCAATCGAAAATTGTTCCTATAGTCTGAACAGCTCTTGGAATGATTATGATTTTTCTTAAAATTATAGAGGGTAAAATTGTTCTTGATTTGCATATCATCAACTTTTGAATTAATCAACATTTAGCAGAGAGGACATTAGATTTGAAATTCAACCTCTGATTCCGAACAGCGACAGGATTGTTTAATGGTGAAGAACTCACTTTGGCTGAAGTCTAAGAGTCAGAGAAATTCTTGCTTTATCTTCCGGAATCAAACTTCAGAAAGAGAATTTTCTAACTGTCACTTGAACGTGTCATTTTAAAAAAGGGGCAGAATGAGGATTTGAAAAAGAAAAATCATTCAGAAGAAGAAAAGCTGAGGAAAAAACCAAGTCAAAATAAGAAATAAAATTTAAGCAAAAGCTCTTAATTTAAGGAACGTTTTAGCTTTTTCATTAATAGCCCACAGCCTCTTAGCAGTCATTTTAAGTAAGTAATATATGACATATAAGTAACGTACAATGTATATCCTATTCTCAGTTACATATATGTATAAGTATATATATATATATATATATATATATATATATATATATATATATATATATATATATACATGTGTGTGTATGTGCAGTTAAGTGTCTGCTTCACTGCAACTGGATTGTTTATTATAAGGATAATTGAATAGATCAATAAAAAAAGATGGTGGCCTTCAAGGCTTTGTAGGGCTTCTCATGACTTCCTGTGGAGATCTTCAGAATTAAGTATTTTGTCATAAGTACTTTCTGTCACTACACTTATATCATTTAAGAAAAATATTCTAGGTTCATTTTTTGAAAAAGAGTTGAGGATTGGATGAAGTTTTTAAGAATATATATATTTTTTTCATTTTGTAACTTCTCTCTCTCTCTCTCTCTCTCTCTCTCTCTCTCTCCTTTGCTTTTATATATTTTGTTATGTATTTGTCTCATCAAAAATACTGGTTACTGCCAAAAAAGAAGAGAGAGGCACAAAATGAGAAGAAAGTAAATCTGATCAAGTATTGATCAACTATTATGATAAGCCACATGTATTTGTATAATTATTTTTTTTGTCAGTAACATCCGAAAGGAAAAGAAAAGGGATTGATGTATATATATATATATATATATATATATATATATATATATATATATATATATATATATGTATACATCAGTATACTGATATAAAAGTGGAATATTTTTGTCTTATTCATTTTATTTATATAGTTGGTATAATGAAGACCTTACAAAATGAAGAGTTAGTGCACCATAATAATTTGTATCAGAAACATTCTGCCCAGAATGCATATAGATCTTTTTGTTTTGTCAAATTCGGTAAGTATAAACAAGTTTTCAGACAAAATTATCACTGAGTTTATATCGTTTATACAAAGAAATCTTATGTGAAAATTTTCGATAATCTTTATTCTTATAAATAACACAAAGATTATTATGATAAAATTGATGGGTTACAAGTTTTGGACATTTCTATAAACACATGTTGCTTTGTTGTCAGAAGTCTCGGACAGTTGCAACCATTCAATACAGTGGTTCCCCAATCTTTTCATTGCCAAGAACCCCTTTAAATAAATTTTCCTATAGTCCCCTGGTTTTTGAATGATCTGTTTACTCAATAAGCCGATGAATGCCAAATTAAAGAAGATAGTCTATCTTTTAAAGAAGCTCATAGACACCCCGTAATACCTTTGTGAACTCCCAGGTGATCACAGATCCAAGTTTGGGAAGTGCTAAATTGATGGAAAAAAATTGCAAATATTTAGGTCTGTAAAATCGAAGCATGTGGATTCAGAGTAACTACTTTACTCTATTGTCTTTTATACATTTTAAATAAAATTGCTTGTCATTAGCTTTTATAATAAATCTTTCAAGTTCTTTTATTCTGCTCTTTTACTAGTAATTACATCATAAACATTACATTTACCCATCCTTAAATCATATGTATTTAGCACTGATTATGAAAATATATAATGAACCATTTAAAATGGAGCCTACATTTTCCATCTGGCATGGACCTATTACCAGCTTTGCACAGGCTTACCAACAAGATTCCACTCATTTGTCTACATTTTTTTAGAAACGCCCTTCTCCTTGGGGCTTCCTAAACTCTTGTATAGTTTATATCAACATAAGGCCAGGACAAAATAAGCAGTATGTTCCTTCCATGTTCTGGGTCTTTTAATCAGGCATTGCTATACAAACAAAATTTAGCCATTCTCTGTTGGAACGCTGTCTCCGATCTTCAGGGTTCTGTGCCTGTCACCCCAAGACATATTTCTTTCTTTTTGCCTGTCTCCACCTATTTTCTCACCCACAGCTAACTCCTCACCAATTCCATTCGGGGTAATTGTAGAGAACTTTCTGCATAGTTAAGTTTGGGTTCTGCTTTTCAGAGTAAGTCCCAAGTGAAAGACATTATGAGGTTTGTTCAAAAAATATCAAGCCATTTAATATTAATTTTCAACATATATTTAAATATTAGATTGTTACATCTTAAATGTCATTTTTTTCTTACATCCCAGAGGATAATTCACTAATGTAATTGCATTTTTTACAGATTCAATCTAAATAGAAATATAATTAGTTATTATTTGTGGTTTTTTCACCTTTAGCAGTGATTGTGTCTGCCCAAGAACATAAAGTAGTTTTCAAGTATGATTTCTGATGCTGCTCTTGCTGCTGATGATATTAACAAATCATTTGGAGTGAACACTACTTCAGTGCAAACTATTCAGAGTTAGTCCAAAGGTTTTAGTCTCGAAACATGGCTATCAATAAAATTACTAGAATCATTATAAAAGGGCTATTGCTTCAAGTGGATCATATTTTGATTAAACATTTGCCATTTCTTTTGTTTATGCCATGCTTCATCTTAATATTTAAAAAACAACATTTCCTGTGTAACAATTTGATATTTGCTCAGTAAGTTCCATGATATTTTCAAATGAATAAGAGAATCTCTGTACTGCTAAAAGATATTATTTGGGCAAGGAGAAACAGCACCATAATAATAAGAATAAGAGACACTTGCTTAAGGCACCCCAGAAAGAGATACATGTGAATGAATTACTTATTAAATCCAAGAGACCTCTGACAACTTTAGGACATCGTCCTTCTCCTCCAAATTTGCTTAATAAAGAATAATCCATATTCTTAGTCTATTCTAGGTTATGGACACACATACTACATGCCAGACTGTAAACTGATTGACAAACCCCCATATGAATATATTATGAATATATATATATATATATATATATATATATATATATATATATATATATACGTAGTAGGTTGTGGATTTGCTAGACAAACTAGCTCATGTTTCAGCCCTCTCTGGACCCCATCAGGGCAGAAACATGAGTTAGTTTGTGTAGCAAATCCACATTCTACTACTGATTTCCAGCTCTACTCTAAAATAACTTAACTTCAAGAGTAAAAAGTTGTATGTATCGAGCTCTCTGTGAAATAAATCCATTACTTATCAGAAGTTGCTTTATATTATTGATATATTATTATATTATGTTCTACTGCTAGCCTGATCTGTACCATATGTATTATGTATATATATATATATATATATATATATATATATATATATATATATATATATATATATATATATATGTGTATATATATATATATATATATATATATATATATATATATGCGTGTGTGTGTGAGGGGGAGAAAGGAGGTATATCTGACTGAATTTCGTGGAAAAGCTGACAATAAAGAAAAAGGAAGATGACATGAGACTACTTAGTATATCTGAATTTTTTATGAAAGAGTTCAATAGTTGAAGTCCATTTCACTGGTGGAACTCCAGGTTTTCTCCGAACTAAATTGAGTGAAAGTTGTTTTGAGAGAAATATTGAAAATTACTGAAAATGCCTGGATGATAGTTGAGGTAGGGAAATTGTTGGATGTGAGTGGAGGACAAGTGATTTTTTTTGTTTTTTTCTACACACACACACACATATATATATATATATATATATATATATATATATATATATATATATATATATATATATATTTATATACATAGTGTCTAGAAAACTTTACTTTAAACACTAAATATACAAAAAATATTTTTTCCAGAAAATATCATTTCAGTTAACTATTTCCCAATATCTGTTAATGTAATTTTGTGTTTTTTTCAGTGGATTTTATATTTACTCTGATTCAGGTATGATGGTAACATGTGTGAATTTTTCTCGTTGAATATATATATATACATATATATATATATATATATATATATATATATATATATATATATATATATATATATATATATATATATATATATACCCACACACATTCATACACCACACACTTTCTGAATTAGAAAAACGTACAAGAAAACTAGACCAACAAATATATATATATATATATATATATATATATATATATATGTGTGTGTGTGTGTGTGTGTGTGTGTGTGTGTGTGTGTATGTATGTATGTATATATGAGAGAGAGAGAGAGGAAGTGAGAAAAACAGAGAGAGATAATAAAAAGAATAATATGGTTTCTTCATAGGAAGAAGAAATTAATAGAAAGGGAGTTTCTTCATTTCCTGCTGGAGTTGGTCTAATCTTGAAAAGGGGGCATGTAGAGACCCCATTATTTTAGCTGGGGAAAAAAAAGTAAAAAGTATAAAAAGATTAACTAAAATCGCACATGAAAAAAAAAACTAATAATACTTAGAATAAAAAGAAAGGTAGATATCGAGAATGAATGAAAAAGAAAGGAAGAATTAGAATCAGTGAACATAGAATAAAAAAACAAAAACCGAAATCCCAGAATGGATGGAATGAAATATAAAAGAATCGTAATAAAACAATAAAATGAAGAAACGGTAAGTAAAAAAAATAGAAGCAATGGAAACTAAAATATCTTGAAAATCAGGAACGACTCAGAGAGAAGAATAATAATCAGCAATTGAGAAAGGCGTTAGGGAGAATGGTAGGTATGAATGGAGTATTTCCCAGCATTGCCGATTCTCAAAGAATGGTATAAAAGTGGGAAGGTTTCCACAGAATGGATCCCTGTTCAATAGGATTCGTTGGTGGAAATTAGATCCGCAGTCGAAGAGAGGCAACGTTATGTTGGGCCACCAATCACCCTCAATTATGGCTCTAAAGAATTATGCTGCCAGGACATACCTTCTAATTAGTGACTGTTCAGATACCATTGACCTGTTGTTGATGGTAATTGGATAAGTGGGACAAATACCTCAATGGATGGTATTGAATGGTATTGGTGCCATTTCTGGTTTTTCTTCACAGAAGAGTCCCTAATATTATCCTGATTTCAAAGCGTTTTTTTGATATTCAAACTCCTTGTTTTTTTATTTGTTTTTGTTTTTTTTGTTCATATGACATTTTGGCTGATCCATTCTACGGCCTGTTTCCGGTGTATTATCTATATCTCAAGAGGGGTCACCTTTTTCTAGTAAAGTCAAGTAACAGTAGCAAACAGAATCTTATCTTTTGTTAAGAACAAAAATGACAATAAGAATGAATTTTATTGTCCGTGAAACTTTTTGAATGTTCGTAAATCATCTCAAAATTATGAACAATCTTATAAGAAACCGTAAACCAAAACTGTCAGCATAGGTTCTTTCAGTTTTCAAGTTGGTCTGGCTTTCTGGCAATGCATCATGCATATAGGCCACACCAATGGAGCCAGAGGGCTGAAAATACAGACATTTACTCCTTATTATGTCCAGAAATTTTTTTTTTTTTGTTTTTTTATTTAATTTAACCATTAACACAGAAGAATGGCATTGCCTGGGAAAATAGTTTTCTTTTCAAAACTATAAACCATGGACATCCTAGCAAGGTTAGTCCTCAATAGTTCTCAATATTTCAACATTCACCTTAATACTCTCTCTGTTTTCAGTAATGCTGTCGTCTTGACGGTGCCGATTCTTCTGTGGATATCCAGTTCTTCCATCTTTTTTTGCTGGGCCCTTTGGGAGCGTTCCAAATACTCCAGCACCAATTGGCTCAACCAATATCTTCATTATTGATTTAGTTTGATTTTCACCTTCATCTTAATTTTTAGTTGCTTTTTATCACAACTTTAACTCAGACCTGCGGCTACAATTAAACAGGGCGATCGGAAGTAGAGAGTAAGCCAATTGTGAGAATCGAGTCCAATATACGTCTTGCTGCTTTTAACCATTCGGCCACGGGGCCCCGTAGTTAAACAAAAACTGATTAACGGTCCAAGTCAAAGTTGTGATGAAAAGCAACTAAGAATTAGGATGAAGGTAGAAACGAGTCTTAATTAATGATAAAACAATACTTCACCTAATAATAGGAATGAATTGAAATTAAAAATTAATTAGATATCGTTGTATTATCTTCATGTCCGACAGTATTTTTCAGTTCTCTTGCGAGGTCGAGATGTTTGTCTAGGTTTCAACTTTCTTTCAATTTTATTGTGCGGTCTGCTAGAACAGTGACATCCACTATCTGGTCACTTTTTTCCATCTTGTTTATAATAACTAGATCTGGTCTTCTCTCTTAAATTGGGTAATCCATCTAAATTTCGAAGTCCTTAAGACAATTATTATTATCATTAAATTGTTCCATTTTCTGGTAAAAAGTTGTAAATGGTGTGTTCACTTGAAATATTTCAAAACTTCGTTTTCTGTCTGTCTGTCTATAAAGCGAATTGTCTGCTGAATTCAACTGTATTGTTTTTCCTGCTAATGATCGGGGAGAAATTTTTTTAAAGCTGAGGAAAAGTACATAATACAAAATAAAAAAGAGTTAACCTGGAAAAAAGAAAAAAATCTATATGCAAGAGAGAGAAGGAGAACTAGAGAGAGAGAGAGTTCTTTTTCTTAAATTGGGGATGTTTAACACCTTAAAAATGTTCACTACAAGAATTCACAGCTTCTTACGCATCAATCGTAGCTGAATGTATTTGGCTCAGAGCTGGTTCTTCATGTTAAGCAGAGACAGTTTGAGCATTCAGATTTTTTGTTTTGGTTTTTGAAAAAAAAATTCAGAGTAAAGATTGAATGAAATCTGTGACAACATTCTCAAATATACAATTTCTTTTTTAGAATCAACGTTGCGGGCATTTCCAGAACTATACTCCGTGAATTGGAGTTTTTTTTTTCTTTAAAGAAAAAGAAACAAAAGAAACAGAGGAAAAAAAAAGGAAGACACAATTTATTCTTTAAGCAAATTTACAGCCTTAAAATACTATGTGTATCCCAGAAACAATGCTAAGGAAAAAGATTTACAAAAATTGAGTTAAAAAAAAGTGAGAGACGAAGAGACATTCACAAAAAATTAAATGAGAAGGTTAGAAATATAATTTGTTTTTTAGAAAAAAAAAATCGGAAGTATCGATAAAATATCTTTTTTACTTTTAAATTTTATTCTATAAAAATAAGAACCTTGACAGCGTATGCCGCCCCTAATGGTTCGAAATATAAGCGTAACCTTCGTTGTCCAGTCCCATATTGGCCAGAAGTAGTGTTTTAAAAAAATCAGGTTGATAAATGAAAAGAATTCAGGGAACTGCGTTTTTTTTCTTTATATTCCCCACTGGTATAAGGGAGGTCTTTTATGTCATCAAATATGGTAATTGAATTACCTGATATTACCTATGACCAGCCAATCGAACCTGTACCAAAGGGGGCCTCGGGCTAGGGTAATCTAGTCTTGTCAAATACGTACAGTAACATACATATCTTACTCCACATAGCAGGTTTTTCAGAGAGCGATAATGATTTTCATTTTCTGAATTCTTTAAAAGAAGTGTTTGTTTGTACTGATTATATTATGATGTTTTTTTTACTGTACTTGAAATGAATACAGGTTGGTTACGCCTTATCAGAAAACCGAAATGTTCCAATTTTGAAAAGCCAACGTTTGCTATTTACGAACACGGAAAAATACCAGTAAACAATAAAAATGATATTAACTAGCCTTTTAAATAATTACACAACTATTTTTTACACAACAAAAAAGGTCTAATTAACAGTGGAAAAACATACATAAAAAAAATGTTTACATTACGGGTCCCCGTTTCCAATACATCACATTATTCATTTGTAAATATTCCGATGTCCGAAACTCTCCGAAATCCGAAAAATTCCGAAATCTGAAACTCTTCTTGTCCCAGGCGTTTTGGATAAGGGGTACTCAACCTGGAATATGTTGATTAATTAAAGAACGGCATAAAAATTCATTTCTCTTCAATTTTTAAGCACACATTTTATTTGCTCTCCATTCTTCCAAATAGATATAAAGTTTATAATAAACTTAATTTATATCTCATTGAGGTGTAATGATTAACAAGCAAGTCCTTCAAAACCCTTACTATGTAGTCAGTTTGATTCGCGACTCTGGCTCTGAACCTGTGATTCTGCAAAAAAATGTTTCCCATGGGGTGCCGCGGCTCCCGAGACTGGTTCTATGATAAAAAAAATGTTATTAATTTTATTTCGTAAGACCTATATTCAAAATGAATAATATTCATTATCTCTGTTAGCGAAATTCGATTTCGTTTTCCTGTCTGTCTGTCTGTCTGTCTTTCCGTCTGCTCTCAAAATATCTCCAAAAGCGCGCGATGAATTTCAAGGAAAATTTTTGTTGAAGGATGGACAATAGACTACGAGAGAAGTGATTAGATACCCAATTACCTCCCCTGTGTCGTAGCTATACATCAACACGACATAATATGTTCACGTCTGTCTATACGATATCTCAAAAAGTCATCAATGAATTTCAATGACATTTTGTGGTAGGGTGGGCAACGAAGCGGGGAAGAAATGATTAAATTTTTGAGTGGATCAGTGAACGGTTACCCCCACAGACAATGGCGTTGGTTGAGGTATGCGCTCTCCGAGTCCTTTCTGGTTTTATAAGGAAAACATGTACAGAAAAGAACCGGCAAATATCATAAAGAAATGACGGAGGAGCTCATTAAAGGCCTTGGCAGTGCCGTGTCGAATCATTTTCCTGTGATTGGTCAAGAATAGAACAAGATTGTTATTTGTCTCTGAAAATGAAATAAAAACGCAAGTCTTGTCTGTGTTAACCATTGTTATCCAGAGGGGTTCATTGAGTTTTCCTGAATATCCAACTGAACTTACTATAAAAGGACTGGGGATTCGGTGTCCCCTTGACTGGTTGCCAACCAAAGCTGAAGAGCCAAGTCTAGCTTGCTATTCGGGAAAAGAGGCGGATTAGTGTAGAAGAAGGCACAAATTGCCTCTCTTGGAGTTTGTAATTCGGTTCGCCGATTCCATTTTCCTTGGTGCGAAGAGCTAAGTCACTCTCCTATATATATATATATATATATATATATATATATATATATATATATATATGCAATGCTCTTCCAACATGGAATGGAGCACTTTGGGATGAGGAATATGTGCGATAAATAAATATATCGCTTAAATTCAACTTTACCGACCGTCCAGTTTCGTGGAGCAGAAGGAGGATACCAGACTCCGGGTCTGAAGCTAAAGTTTCGATCCTGCGTCGTGGTACTAGGTGGGATGATGGATAGTCTGTAGCCACAATGAAGAGTTGTAATACAACGAAACAGCAGTCTGTGGATCACACACACACACACGCACACTATATATATATATATATATATATATATATATATATATAGCTGAATTGAACAACCGTAGCCATCAAAGGGTGAAGGGTTCAAACCCCCCCACCCTTTTTTCATGTGCATGCGTTAGTTTACGCGTTTGTGTGTGTTCCGGTGTTCCTAGACATACAGTTTGGCTCGAGCCTTGAAAATTGGCATCGGTACTCCACTAGACCGCTTTGAAAAATCGTTTTATTTTTGGAAAAAAAAGCTTTTTAGACCTTGCTGAGCCTTATTTAGACAGGTTTATCAATAACATGGATTCTCAAGAATCTAGATGTCTCTCGACGTTTTTACTCATTCTAGACGTTTACCATTGGAAAACATCAGTGATGTCATGAATAGAATTTATTCGGACCATATTTATTCTACGATGGAATTTTTTTTACATGACTTCAAATTCAGTTACTGACTATGATAGAGAGTATACATTTGTTTTGATATTCTGAATAAAAGAACCAGTATTAAGATGTATTGTAAAACTTTTTTTTACGAGATCAAAATACTATAATTAACTATTATTTCATTAAAGAATTAAAAAGCTACTCATTTTGTGTTGTTGAAAATACATGTTCGTAATAAAATAGTGATCATTCTTTGTAAATTCAATAAGTACCAATCAAAAATGGTTTGATTTACCTATAACTCATAGAATAAGACGAGGTAAATTACACATGGAAAGAAGAAGAAGAAGAAGAAGAAGAAGAAGAAGAAGAAGAAGAAGAAGAAGGAAGGGGGGAGTTGGGAGAGAAAAAAACAAAAACAATAAAATCGGGGGGGGTATAGGTGGAGGTGGAGGAGGAGGAGAGGGGAAGTCATTTAACGGGTAACTAACAATTTAAGGCATTACTTCATTAACATCATATGAACGACGAGTGACGACGGGCTGTAAATTAGTCCTTTTCATTAATTGACCATTCCTCTAACCCCCCACCCAGAACCGCCCCCTCCAACCCCCCACCTCTTTGATTGATACGGTGGGGAACTTCTTTTTCTACGAGGCATGGGGATCAAAAGAAAAAAAGACAAAGAAAAAGAAACCGTAGAATTATTATTATTATTATCATTATCATCATCATCATTATTATTATTGATAATAATAATAATAATAATAATAATAATAATAATAATGATAATAATAATAATAATAATAATAATAATAATGATGATGATGATGATGATGAGGATGTTGATAATGATGATAATAACAATAATGATAATATCATTGTTGTTATGTTCTTTTCATTGGCTCTTTTTGTTCTTTTTTTTCTTTCTTGTCGGTGTGAAATTTCTTTTACGGTGTTTTAGACCCCACAATTCCCTTTTAATTCTCTTTATTTTACTTTATTCATTTTTCTGATTTTATTTTATTCCTTTTTTTTCCTCTGGTAATGGGGGTGGTGTTGGCGGTGGCTAAAGAAGAAAGATACAGAAAGAAGAGAGCCTTAAATGTGTTGATCCCCGGAATTCTTGGGTCGGTTTTTACCGTTTTTAGATAGAAAGGAATCGGTCTCGGGTTAATTCTTTAATGGGGGTTAGGATTCTTCAAGAAGAAGAAGAAGCGACAAACGAAAAAGGAGAAGAAAAGTTTTCTTCGGCGAAGAATGAAGAAACAAAGACAAACGTGGAAGAAGGAGAAAAGATGAAGATTGGTGCACACGAATATGCTTCCCCCCCCCCCGGATTAAACGAGTAATGAATAATATCACCCAGACTTATACTTAATGAATTTATCAGAGAGAAGAGACAAAGCCAGAGGCATAGCTAGAGAATTGGGGGCTTGGCTCCTTAAAGGGGGCCCCTCCAACAATTAGTGAAATTTGTCAGTAAAAAATGCAATTGATGAACTACAATTTTTTTTGGCGGGGGGGGGGCTCTATTGGGGGCCCGGGGCGTTTTAAATCCCCAACTCTCTCATATGACTGAAGAAAGCAATATTGTAGAACTTGGCGTCGAATTGTGAGCTCTCCCTTGTTTTTTCAAAAGACTGGGACGAAAAGGTTTCTGGTGTAAAAGTGCATTACTCATGGTTCACATAGGTGTCAACATAGATACTAAAACTATATAGCACAGAGAGAGCGGGAGAGAGAGAGAGAGAGAGAGACAAATGAATTGATAGATAGATAGATCTCAGAGGTTGAAATGTGCCAATTAGTGATACACACAAATTTACTTTTTTTTCAAACCAAGAAGTAGCTCTTCTAATACATTTTTAATTGCATCCAACACACAGCCGGATACATTATCGCTAGAAATCCGTTTTTACATATGTATACACTTATATATGTAATGTATGTAAATATACGTCATCAATAATCATTCAATACATTTGTACGTAAAACGCATTTTATGCGTACGAATGTAGAATACAAGCATTCATATGATCAGTGTTTGGATAACAATTATCCCACAAGATGATATTAGTAAGGACAATGAGAAAGGAACTTAAATTGGATGTGAAATAATTTTTCATTAACATGTTTCGCCAACGCTCACTTATTCTGACGAAGTTTGTCTTTTGCAAAACATGTTAATGAAATAAATTGTTCGGTCTTCCAAACAATTCAAGTTTCTTTCCACGCTGTTATGACTAATATCATACATTCATACGTATATAATTATCCTTATATATAAAACGTCACAAATATCCATATATCTTCATTTCTACGTCACCAGAAGAATCCACTGCGCAAAAATGGGCGAATTCCACATTTTTATATTGTGGACTCTTCTTGTAAAGTATCTCTTTGCAGTGGACTCTTCTGATGACGTCGTAGGAATAAAATTTTATGCCATGTTAAATCTGATACATGAAACCCCATATTTATTCAATGGTGAATAATTTGATTTTTTTAATGATATATCCGAACGTTGCATGAGTGAATCACCATTGCCCGCACGTGTACCAGAACTAATTATCTAAAAGAAACATTTCAAATTATCTGGAGGAATAGATCTTTCATCTAAAATTATCCAAGAATGAAGATCTTTTATCATAAATCATCTAAAAAAATACCAGTACAAGCTTTGGGCATTGTTGATCCTAAACGCGCCTAGAGATCAAAAAGGCACTTTAAAAAAAAATGTTTTTATGCTGTGTCTAGTGGTGTCCTCATGCAAATTTTCAAGGTTATAGCCCCAAATATGTGATTTGAAGCGCCCGGAGAGACACCCACACATAGACGAGTAAAAGAGAGAAATATCTGTTGCTTCCTTGGCTGGTTAATCTGGCCAGCCATTAGTGGGGCTCCAGAGATTCGATTGCGAAATTAATTAAATATTGCTGTCATTTTTTGACAGCACAGTAAACTAGTTATATAATGATACATATGTACAGTTGTGTGTAATTATAATCACATTGCAATGAAATATAGATGACAGAGAGAGAGAGAAAGAGACATTATGTATTCCCTTCTAATGACACTTGGTACACATATAGCAAGGACTGTGACCATTATCGGTAATAAAAGGAATAGACAGGGTTACTAGTTGGTCGGATTTATTTTACAGCCATTAGATTCAAATTTAAATAACAGATTCTAAATATTCTAATGAAATTATGAGAATTAACGGAACACATTTTTTTCAGTAATGAAACAATTGATGACATTATTTATTATTGATTTTTCAAAAACTTTATCCATCCACACACCCTCACACACATACTTCCCAGACATTATTATTATTATTATTATTATTATTATTATTATTATTATTATTATTATTATTATTATTATTATTATTATTATTATTATTATTATTGTCAGAAACCATCAATCAAAACTGTCAACATAGGTTTTTTCAGCTTTTGAGCAGGTCTGTCTGTCTAGCTGGCTGGCCATGTATGTATGAATCGCGCATACAGGTCACGTTAACTGAGCTACAGGGCTGAAATTTCGAACATTTGCTTCTTATTATGTTAAGAAAGAATGTTTCTTTTGTTTTTGACCCATCCCCCGATTAGTTTTTAGTGGACTTCAGTTTGCAATGTAAGTTCATGCTTAATCGGTACCTAAGTTCGTGTCCACACCTGTTGATATGGGTTTCTTCAGTTTTCAAGTTGGTCTGGCTGGCTTGCTATGTACGTATCGTGCGTACAAATGAACGGTCCTAGAGAACTGAAATTCACAACACTTACTTTTTATTACGTCTAGAAAAATCGCTATCATTTTTAAAATTCTCCCCGAAATAGGTTTTTAGTGGGGGCTCAATTTTCAATATATATTTATGCCAAATTGATCCCTTATTTTGTGTCCAGCAGCATTCACACTTGCTTCTTTTTTTTCAATGACCACTGCCCAACAAAAGGCAGAAGAAACTCATCCATTGATCATCTTTTTTTTCTGATTGTTCAATCAACGAACCCCGAGACGGCATGTTGCCAAAAGATTTTTGGTCCTGTGACGGTGTCTATCAACTGACTAACCAGACCTGATTATTATTATTATTATTATTATTATTATTATTATTATTATTATTATTATTATTATTATTATTATTATTAAAAGAAATTAATGCAAATAATCGCAATTAATTAATCATAATTAGATGAAAGATGCCGCTAGAAGCGTTTAATTTACTTATGATATTTTCTCGGCTAAGCCTTTCAACTGAACAAGATCTTAAGAAGAGAAAAATGAGGAGAAAAAAATTAATTAACACCAGCTTTGTCACAATAAAATGCCGATAAAACTAGGATTTTCATTTCACTAAATTATTTTAAAATCGAAACTAAATCCCCAAAACAATTATGTCAAATGTTACGTAGAATATCTTTAGCGATATTTCGCTCGCGATGAAAAAAAGATAGACAGGTCTGCTTAGTTACTCAATAGAAACCATCACCTAACTAACGACTTTTGGCAGCATACCATGTTGGGTTGATCAATTAAAAAAAAAATGGAAAAGAGTTAATCAACCGGTAACTTCTCTCGTTTTTTGTTGGGCAGTGATCAGTAAAAAAAGAGTCTGAATTTTCAAAAAAAAAAAAAAAAGAAACATGAATGCTGTTGGACACGAACTAATAGACCAATTTAGCATGAACTTCTATTGTAAATTGAACCCTCCAACCCACTAAAAATCTACTTTAGGGTGAATCTAAAAAAACAAAAAACGTTTTTTCAAGAAATTTATTTAATTTCTAGCCCTCTAACTCCATTTGTGCAAACTGTATATACGACAAATACATAAAGCCAGCTAGAATCGCTTAAAAACCGAAGAAACCTATTTCACCGATGTTGACATCTAATAGATGGTTTAAGCTTAGTCTGATATAAGGCTGAAAAACGTGGGGGAGGATGGTACGCTAATCTTCTGAAGGGGCTGCCTTGACCATGAAAATCAGCTTTCAAAATCCTAGCGTTTATAACTGCTCGAACCCCAACTATTGGCAATGATGAGAAACAAGCAACTATCTCAGTCACCAAGCTCTGTCTCTGTCTGTCTGTCTGTCTGTCTGTCTGTCTCTCTCTCTCTCTAACATCTTGATAATAATTATCATTAGGCTTTACTCGTCAAGATGAGGTGTGATCGTGCGATACATTAAAAAAACAACTTTTTTCCTCTGTTATCATAGATATAGATAGAAATGAAAGAAAGAAAGAAAGAAAGAGAGAAAGAAAGAAAGAAGAAAAGGAACGAATTTTGTTTCCATTTTATCATGTTTTATTTCTTATTCAAAATATCAGGTGAGAAAATAATCGTCTTTTTAAAATCTTCCGTCACAGATAATTCTACCTGATCTACCAATACCATAGTCAATGGAACTTCTGCAATTTTTAAAAAATAAAACATATCCCCGAACAGAATGAGAAGAAGAAAAAAAATGTCATTTTAAAGAAGTCATTAATCTTTGCTGGTCGTTCGAATGAATCGACTGAGACGCCTAATGATGGTCGGATTAATTTAGTGTCAATGGTGTTGTTGATGCATAACATTAAGCGAGAAACGAAGCAGACTCTGTTCAAAACTTGTGACGTTGTTTACACAACTTGAGACAGCATTTAATTACATTTGGCAGCATTTGTTCCAGTAATAAAACTATTTCTTACCAATGCATTTTCGGGTTAATCCCCGCCCGAAACAAAAAACAAATAACCATTGCATCAAGAATAGAATGAAAAATACAAAATGCAAGAGAATTCATTGGAAAATAAAAAAGTTTTATATATATATATTTGAAGTAAAAACTGTGTAGTCTGCTTTCTTGCTTTCTTTCTTTCTTTCTTTCTCTATCTTCTCTTCCTTTCTGTCTTGTATTCACATATTTTTTTATTTCGAGGATTGATTAAAAAAAAGAATTATATGACGTAGTGTGAGGTGAATAAGAAAAAAAAATCGTCCACTCTCGCTATCCTTCCATTCTCACGAACGCTATAAACCGATTCAAATTTGGTCTGAACGGAAAATATTTTGGCTTTCATAGAGCTGTCGACTTTTGTCTCAGTTAAAAATGAATTAATAAATGAAATGTTCACTTCGAATAAGGATCGCAGCTTCGGTTTAGTAAAAGAAAAAAAAACTTGAGCGAATCATAATAATCGTGAACTAGGAAATCTATTTTTTCTTTCCCCGAATTCATAAATTAGAGAATTTACACGGCAGATATGAGAAAAAAAAAGAGATTTTTTTCCTTCAATCCTTTCTTAATTTTTTTTTTACCCAGTTGACAAAAAAACTTGAACAGCCGAGAAGCACATTTTTAAATTAAAAAAAAAAAATTAACAACGAAGAAGAAGATTGTACATATTTCTCCTCCCCCTGAAAAAATAACGAAACAAAGTTATTTATTCATTCGTTGCAAAAGTTTTTTTTTAAGGGGGGGGGGGCGTTTTTCTAAAAATGACATTGTATTTATAATTTTTCACGATGCGCGAAAGATGTACAGGAGTTTTCGAGTCCTACAAAGCAACTTCATTTTTGGCTGGATTGGTACGTGAGAAGGCCTATCGGGAACGGTACAACGTAGGGAAAGTGGTCCCGTTAGTAAAGTTTCACACACTCGCATACTCGATGTTAAAAACGGCGCACTAATAAAAAGGAAATAAGAGATTCCGTTACAGAAAGAAAAACGTTTGTAAATATCTAAATTCATTTTTAATTGCTCTTAATGAATTAAATCGTTAAATTGTTCTTATTTATGCGTCTTTGTTAACACCGAGTGTGCGAGGGTGTGGAACTTTAAAATCGAGACCAACTTCCCTGTATTGTACCCTGGATTTGTTCGGAAATATGCATGTTGGAAATTCTTGGAGATATTCTTCGTCGAATGAAGAGAAAAAAAATTGCCTAAGTTATCTCTGCTGGGCTTAATTTCATTAAAGAGTTCAACAACAAACGTTTGGTAACGAACGAACAAGGAACTGTGTTCCCTTTCTGATGATATCAAAAGGGGCAGGAGACCAAGTTGTAACTTCAAAGTGAAAGTACTTGTCTTTCTTTACGACTTCGAAAAATCTTTTTTTCTTTTTCGGAACAGACAGATCGGCATTCATACAATAACATTATTAGCACGCACACAAACTCACTCGCACATTTACACACACTTACATCCGTATGCAAACATATATACTTACACATACACGTGCGTATATATAGACACGTATACACACACACACATATATATACACATATATGCATACATATACATTGTGAGCTTACAATGACTGATGATGATGACGTTGATGATGATGATGTATATACTTATGAATACGCTTATATAAACACACGTGCACACATGTAGATACATACATACATATATATATACATACACACACACATAGACACATGTACACGCATATACATACACGTATAAACATACATACATGATCACTTGAATATGCATTTACGTATGCGTACGTATATGTTTGAAAAAAAAAGTGATATTTGTGAAAAGGAAAAAAAAAAGAAGAAATTTGGAAAACACCCGTTCGTTTCGCGATGACGGTTAAAGAGAACTGGATTGTACGAGTACTTCTCAACTAATTTTGATGAACGGCTGTAACCATCTTCGATGAAGAAAACATCACCGATGCGGGAATTCTTGGATAGAGAGAATGAAGAAGAAGAACCACGAACCATTTATACAATGAATGATCTCTCAACTACTGGAATTCGGTTCGGTCATTTTACCGTGTCTCATATTTCGAGTATGCCTTGAAAGCTTTCGACACCATAAAATCGAGTTCGTAGGAAATAAATATCTCAAGAAAAAAAAAAAAAGAAAAAGTTTTCTGAAAAGAATTTTCCGTAAGAGTATGAGAAAAGCGTCAACAACGATAACTTCTAGTTTCTTGATGATAAAATGAATATCTTTTGGCAGGAAACTTGCCATTTTTTTTAAAACCTGGGACAAAAAGAGTAGTGTCTGTTTTATAAGATGTATGCAAAAGTTTCTATCAACTCTATATAGTGCTGGAAACTTTCGCACACACCCTGTTACCTGATCAGCTTGTCACTATCTTATGTTTAGTTTTGTAAGCACTTGGTAAATAAGTTTTTTTTTTAGTGCATCGATTTTTTAAAAAGTTTTCTCGATGCTCCTTTTTTTTATTCTCCTCCGAATATTTGCTTTCTACGTCCTCGAAAAATAACAAGACACTAATAAAGTTTTTTTAAGGTGTACTATTCTATCGATAAAAGACACACGAAAAAGGTTACGTATTTCATACTGAATAGTCATATCAGCAGCTACTTCAGAGATTGTGCGTGTTCTGTGCACAATATGAAATTATCTACCACAACAGAGTAAGTAAGTAACAATACCTAATGTAATATATGTGTGTATTCTTTTTGTAGTTCTTCGGTCTGAGAGGGTGTGAGACATGAGGGGGGTAGTTCGAAGGGGTACGGCGTATACCTACTTCTCTATTTCCAGGTTAGATTCAGTGTCTACTAACGGAGGTATACGTAGTTTCCAAAACCTATTTCCGTCATTGTCGAGATAAGATGTGAGAGGAGAGTCGATCTCCGTTAGTATGGGATGATGGATATTTGGCAGCCGGGGATCTTAACTTAATCGTTTAGCGGCCTTGTGGGTCTGTACGGCAGCCTTTTCTTTTATCATGCATAGGAATCCGAGCCAGGGGGCTCGGGGGCAAATCATCCTACACCCAACACCATTCGGACAAAAAGGTGTAAAATTTCGGTTAAATCTGTGTAATTCAGACAAAACCGCGTAAAAGTTCAAAACATTTGCTTCTTTTAACCGCACGGTTCCCATACGGTGATGACCAGGGGACAAGGTAAAGAACAAGACTTTTCGTAAAATAAAAAAAAAAAGAATGAAATTTTGGGGACCCGGAGATTAAGAAGTAAACAGCGAACACGAGGGGGCTGTAGGAAATATTGAGGATGAAGACGGTACCGTAGAACTTACAAGAGAGAAAACTTGATTGTGGATGGTGGGAGGATAACATATTCGAGAAACTGGGTTCGAACGATGGTATCAAGGGAAGTGTTAGGCTGTCACCATCAAGAGAAAAATAAGGGAGACGTAAAAGAGTTAAGGGCCGGCTCGCATTGTGTCGTTTCTTTCTTGTTTGTTTTTTAACGGGCTTTCTTTTCTTGGAGAAAAGTTCACCCTTCTTGTTTTTTCTTGCTTTAATTCGCTTAGCCTGGTTTAAATCTTACTCTTTCTCTACCTCAACTTTTCACCTTGGTGCACTGTACACAGCACACTTTTCGATTCGTGTAGATGTGTTAGTTCACGCCACGGTGTGTGTAGCAGTTAATGAGTAGTTGTTAAAGGAGTACGGGTGTTTATTTTTTTTAGGTGCGTTATGTGTAGTGTAGTGTAATAATCGTGTAGGACGAAATTTCTGTGTCTGTGTGCACGTCCTGGGTCTATACAAGCGGGTGTGTGTTGGCATGTGTTCTCTTTACGGAAATAACTTGCTCTTTTATTGTTGTTATACATATCTAGATATAACGATAGTAAACTTGTGTTCGATACTCTCTCTCTCTCTCTTTCTCTTTCACTCACTCACACACACAAATATATATATATACACACACACACACACACACACACACACACACACACACATACTCTCTGCTGTGTATGTGTACGTTCGTCGGAGGGGGACGGAGACAGAGGGGTATCCTGCGTACAATTGTGTCCCTGGGTATGTCATAACGCACTCACCATGTAATATATTCAAAATATATCTATGTGTATCTATCTATCTTAGCCTGGTCGGTGGATAATGAGGGTGCATGTCTGCCCCCAGTACACCTGTAAGTGGTGGTCGGCTTTTCAATCCCTGGTCAAAGCAAAGATTTCGAATGCCGATTCCAAGACAAAAACTCTTCGTACTGCTTGGGATATTGGCGCAACACTATCTTCCGACTCTGTCAGCGCTTAATCTGAGTATCTGTAAAAGTACTTTGCTATCTCAGGCTATTTGGTATTTTCTCAGTTCATTAATCTATCTATCTATCTATCTATCTATCTATCTATGTTCATATCTATCTATCTATCATATCTATCTGTTTCTCATTTTTTTTCTCAATTTATCTATATTTGTCTATGTCATTCTTTTCTAATCTTTTCTATCTATCTATCTATCTATCTGTTAGCCAGTATGTATGTATGTATGTATGTATGTATATATCTATCTATCTATCTATCTCAGTCTGTTCTATCTATCTGTCTATCTATTTATCCATCTATCTGTCTATCTATTTATCCATCTATCTATCTATCTGTGCAGGTTGTTCGATGCTAAGATATGTAAATCGACGAAGACAAAACTTCGGATTGATATTAATTAGTATCAATTTACTCGTATGCACATAAGTTTATCTTAATCTGGCATAAGGCCATAACAGCTGGGCGCCCAGCAGATATCAAACCCACTCTTTTCACTAAGTGAATCGCATGTAAAACTATATACTTAATACTGGAACAACTACTATATTTCATGAAAATCTACGTGTGCCGTCTTATCCCTTCAAGTATAGTACTCACTTGAGTTATTCTGTGAGTTTCAGGCTCATAGTCATACTAGCGTGGCATTCATTGAGTATCGAACTCATAACACTATTGACTTGGTAAACAAAACAGGCTTGTTTACCATTGCGCTACCGTAGGCGCATCACCTGCTAATGTTTACGATTGTACATTTCAAACGTCACTTGTACTACAATAACACCTTGATTAGTGGGGTTTTGATAAGTACTGGTTTTGATATTGTACGGTTGATGTATCACTTCTCAAATTAATGTAATTAAGTATAAGCTGGAAAAAAAACCCTTGAATTATGACAAGACATTGTACAGTGCGGTTGGGGAAAGCTTGAACAATCTTGGTACTTATCAACCGCACTAATTAAGGCATACCTGTATTTAAATAATCAGCTTTTAAGGTGACTGCGAAAGTTGCGTATCGCCTCTTTCCCGGCGCCTTTGGTTGGTGTTCGAGCCTATACAACAATCAGAATTTCGAATACTGATTTCAAGGTAGGCTCTCCTCAATTTGTCGATTGACGCAACATAATCTTTCTAGATTTCATTCTCTGCCCAAATGTACATTTTCAAAATCCTTAAAATCAGATGTTTGAAAATCAGGGCTGCTTTATGACCCTATACCTTACCAGTTTTTCAGCATTCCCAACAGGGGGTATATACCCCTTCGCAGACCTTGGGGGGAGTAGACCAAATAATAAATGGATTTATATGTTCGTCTTGTATCCCTGTTCAACGGGGACCCCGGAACCTGATAAGAGCTCTTGAGTGGGTTAAGAGCGGCTGCCCTTTACTCATAAACTTAATGTAGCCTCATATAGCCCAAAATAGAGAGAAAGATTGTGCAGCGTCCGTGTCAGTCTTCCAATTAGGAAAGATCTGTCAACCTGTCTTGAAAATCGACATTCGAGATCTTTTTTTGGCCGGTCACGAGTACTGACCACCACAGACAAAATACTAAATTTTCTTGAACGGCAAATACACGTTCTGGTGTAAAGTCTACGCTCAAAGGATGCGTATAGATGTTATGACATTGTACGTATTGTGTAGACACGTTATGACATACATATATACATTGTATGTGAATTAGTCGCATTTATGATTGGGTGAACCTGTATGAATCAGTCTCAACACTAGTTCAGTTAGTTACTAATGCGGCAATGCTTCTTACTGATTACAAGTGTTCACTGGTGTATGAACCTATTCCCCGATAAATCAAGCCATGCGAATTAATTACGATTAATTGAATAGATCGGGTGACCGTGACGGTATATTTCAATTCAATCTTTTTCATATTCTGTATGTTAAATACAATGTATGTTTTGTAGTGAGTTTGCGCGCATGAGATTCGCAAAATCACTTTTCGGGGGTATATTTTAATGTGTGTGCGTGTGTGCGCAGAAATTAAGTTTTAAGTTTAAGTTTGTTTGTGTGTTCGCTTCGTGTAACAGAGAAGCTATTCGACTTACAAATGCGTGTGTGAACTAAGCGTGTAAAGATTTTTGAGAAGTATATTTGTGTTTAGAAAGGCGTGTATTTAAACATCCTTCGGTATGCGTATATGTGTATGTGTGTATGTGTATGTGTGTGTATATATCAGTGTGGGTTCGTGCGCGCGTTCTTGTGTGTGTAAAATCTTTTCGTAAAGTATATTTGAGTGTTAAAGGTGTGTGTTTGGATATCCCTCAGTACGTGTATATATGTGCGTATGTCCGTGCCTATGTGGATGTGTAAACATTTTTAAAAAGTATATTTAAGCGTTTAGAAAGGTGTGTATTTGAACATCTCTCAGTAAGTGTATGTATGTGTGTGTATCTGTATCTGTGTAGGTGCCCGCGTATGTGTGTGAAGATTTTTGAAAAGTATATGTAAAGATTTAGAAAGGTATGTATTCGAACGTCCTGTGATATATGTATATGTATGCAGTTGTTTATATCTGTGGATGTGTGTGTGTAGACATTTTTGAAAAGTATATTAAAGTGTTTAGAAACGTATGTATTCAAACATCCCTCACTATGTATACGTACACGTATGTGTCTGTAACTGAGTAGGTGCGTGTGTATGTGTGTGTGTGTGTGTATGTACTCGTATATGCGCTCTTTCGAGTTTTAAACGGGGATTTGGCTGAAGTTAACTTAAACCACATGTGAGTGTATTAATGTTATTAACAAATATCTACGTTGTGTGTAATACGTTTATGTGTGTATGTAATCCACGAACTTGGAGTACAGATTTGTCCCTCGTCTCCTATTGACTATTGATACAGACAGTGGTTCGATTAAGATATGAATTTCAGTTTCTGAGTTCTATGTATGTGTGTTCGAACGGTTTAGCGTCAAGTTTGTATTTCATGCGTCTAAACTATGAACTTTTCACTTTCCTTTGCGTGTATCGATAGCTTAGAATACCCACGGCATAAAACTTTTAATTTCTGTGAGTGCCTAACTCTAATTTGCAACAAATTGAGGGCGTACAGACGTGTATAAATTCATTCATTTACTGAATTTAATGTTAGATAAACGTACAACAATTCCACGACGAATGTATATATGAATGTATTTGTGCTACGTACGTATTTTGGAGAAAATATCTACTTATTCGTTTCAACAATGAATACAATCCTTTTTGATACCTCTACGTTCAAAGGCAAGGGTGTAAATTAATTTTGGGTAGTATCCAAGATATTTTATACACTTACGGCGTTGCACTCTATATTTATGAATGTACTTGCGTAACGTACGTATTTTACAGAAAATAACTACCTATTCGTTTCGACACCAAATACAACCTTTTTTATACCGCTACGTTCAAAGTGCAAGGGTGTAAATTGATTTTGGGTAGTATCTAAGAGATTCATATAGTTTACTGTGTATATGTTTGCGTTGTTATTGTGTGTGTGTGTGTGTGTGTGTGTGTGTGTGTGTGTGTGTGCGTGTGTGTGCGTGTGTGTTAGTATTACTGACCATTTTTCTCTGGGTCGAAGACGTTCCGGGTCTCAAGGGCGCATCCTATTCTTGACAAGCAAAATTTTCATTAAGAGAAAGTATAATAAAAAAAGAAAAGGAAAAGTAACCTTCTGTGAGTAGGGTAAATTTTCGATACTTATTACGAAAAAAATAGCGTTTTCGACTACGGGAAATACGGTAAGAAGTTCTGGACAACTCGTCTGGCATTAGGGTCCTTCTTCACTCTATTGTAGTACACAGGTTTAGATTTAAAGGTTTGTGTGTGTGTGTGTGTGTGTGTGTGTGTGTGTGTGTGTGTGTGTGTGTATGTGTGTGTGTGTGTGTGTGTAGAAATCTATGTAAGAAGCTTGTTTCTGTGTCAGTCTCTGCTTGTATATTTATGTACATTTCTACGAATTAACAACACGGGTGCGTAAGAGATGTATCTTGCGGTGGAGTCCCTTACGATCTCTGATGATCAGGTTTTAGGTTTTCTAAGAGAGAAAAAAAAACAAAACTTTTGACTGCTACGTAACGTCGGTTAGGCAAATAAGGGATTCGTGGCGAAGAAGATATCGAAAAAAAAAGAAGAAGAAGAAGAAGAAAGAAAACGGAAAGAAAGAAGGAGAAAGAAAGAAATTAGTTAACAGATGAGGAAACGTTTGCTCTTTTAAGCCGGTTCCATGAATTTCAGGAAAGTAAGGCTGTAGAAGTCCTTTCCATGACTTTTGATTGGCGTGACATCTGGTCTCAGGCAGAAAGTACCCCCCCTCACTTCCACCACCCCCCTAAAAAAGGGGGGAAGGAAAAGAAAAGATGAAGGAAAAAAAAGGAAGAAAAACTATCCGAGAAAAAAAAAAACGCCTTCTTGTCTTTCATCTATTATTCAGCTTATACCAACCCGTAGTGTAATGTAACTCTATCTCGCCAGTTAAAAGAATTCGCTCTCCAACAATTTGAAGAGTGACTCCTTCCCAAACTATAAATACAAATGCTAATTTCTATATAGATAGTTTTTAACTTATATATCTAGTAAAGTAGTGCCAATGACATGAAAAGACGCATGCAAAAACATACATACATACATACATACATACATACATACATACATACATACATACATACATACATACATATAAAATATTCCACTTACTTTTAAACATAATCATAAGTAATCACACACACACACACACTCAAACATATATATATATTTACATATATATCTTTGCATTCATATTCAAACGCACGCATAAGAGATCTCATACACACACATACATACTTTTACATTTACTTTTAAAAGCAAGCATAAGCGATCACATCCATCCATACGTATATACATACATACATATATACCTTCTTATTTACTTCTAAACGCGCACACAAGCGATTTTCTTTGATTGTTTATTGTATTTACGCTAACTAGGCCAAATGATACATTCATCGTGTAATAACGGGAGATGGTTTCGAATAAGAGTTTCAGCGTAATATAACGCAATTCATAATCATGCACCTTTCTCTATTTACATTTGAAAACGCACGCAAAAGCGATCAGATACGTTCACGTATTCACTAAGAATATAAGTAATAATGATAATAATAATAATAATAAAACTACGGTCGTCCATTCCGTAGAGATGAGAATTACCGGAGGGGTGAGAACCTAGCGAAATAAATAAATAAATAAATAAAATGTTGAGGGGTCGAGGAAAAAGAAAACATAAAAAGATCTCATAATTTGCCCTACAGGTCGTTTAAGGTCAGGCTGTGGGACGAATTGACAATAGGGAAGAAAGCAAAGAAAAATAAAGTATAAAAACATTTTAACCCACCCAGCCACCCCAAGGTACATAAATGTTTTTTTTTTTTTTTCTGGATCAAGAGGGAGGGCTTTATTTATTTATTTATTTATTTATTTATTTATTTATTTATTTATTTGTTGTGTTGAATTCTTGCCCCGTGTCGTTAACAGGTAAAAATTAGCCGTATAACACAACCCCCAATAATCGAACTTTTCATAAGTTTGATGCATCAAGGTTTCCCTATTTCTTCCTTCTTTTTTCGCCCTATCTTAATCTTGAAAACTAAATGATACTGTCATAAACCGAATGTTTTGAAAACATTTTTCCGGATTATTGAATTATATTTCCGATACAAAGAAGGAGTTCAATAGTCCGAACATAATCGGAATGTTAATGACAAGTCTTCTCAAAGTTATTGACTAGAGCTTTTCAAACTTTTTGTATTGGCGAGGCACTTTAAAAATAGAGTTTTTTGCGACACATTACTCGAGTTTTGTTAGTCTAATATGTAATGTCATTCCAGCAGTTCAACTGATTCAGAGAAAGTATCTTTTGAAATATGTACCAAATTATATTTAATTTTGCAACACACCTAGGTTTTTTTATAAGCAAGACACTCAAGTGTCTCTACAAATAATTTAGAAATCATTGTTAAAGACGATATCTTTTTTAAAAAAATCATTATCATAAAGTCCCTTTCAGAAAAAAAAAACGTTTTTGTTGAATTTACTGTTTGTCGGCATAAATGACGCACATTTAGGTAGAAAAATATGCGAATATTACAAGTCATCCAATGAGCTGGTATTATGACTAGGATGCCGTCTACTGATGTTCAAAATGAACATTTGTGAGAGTCGGATAAGTAACAGTGGATCCTTAAAAAAACAGTGTTCGTCATGCGTCATACATAAAGTAAATACAATAATCCAAATTAACTTGAAAGTTTCGATTACAAACAAAAATAACTTCATCAGAATCAATCGTCCTTAATCTTTTTATATTTTTACAGATTACTCATTATTCCATAAATTAGATAAATCAAATTTGAAAAATAAGATATATATATATATTATGTTATACTGCTAGCCTGATCTGTACCACATATACTATATACACATATATATATATATATATATATATATATATATATATATATATATATATATATATATATATATATATATATATATATATATATATATATATACATATATATATATATATATATCGTTATTGCCTTGGAAACACGTCAAACATCTTTCCATTGAAAATTTTTAATAAATAGTATTTGAAATTTATAAAGGAAAGAAATTAAAAATTTGAACTTTATAATTTATCAAATATAGCTCTCTGATTTATATTTTCTTACATCACGTCAAGGTTTAAAATTGGCTCCAACAGAAAAAAGTTAATTTTGAAGAAAAATTGACATACATACATACATTCATACAAACATACATACATAGTTAGCTAAATATTTTATGCCTTAAGCACTAAATAGGCAGTTTAGATAATGTTTTATCTTCATTCTATTGCATAATAATAACGAAAATAATGAGCCGTTTAAAACCGATTCATTTTGAAAGTGAAGTATCATTCTCTGTGGTCAAGCGGGAGGATTATAGTTATTATTCGTCGATATGACCATAAATTGCCTTTAATAACCGACGACTGGCCTTGCCACCCCTAATCAATTTTTGGACACTTCTCATCTTACAACAGGAATTTTTTTTTCACTGGACATAATTTTTTATTTGAATATCAATTCTCAACACTCGAGGGCTGGGCTTTCCAAACACAGTGTCGCAACACTTTAGTGTGTCGCCGATAATCTCTAGGTGTGTCGCGAAATTAAGTATAATTTTGTATATTTTTCAAAAGATACTTTTTCTTGGACTGCTCGGGTGACATTATATATTTGGCTTAGTTAACAAAACTCGAGTAATGTGTAGCCAAAAAATCTATTTTTAAAAAAAGTTGTTATTTGGAAAGTTTTTTTTTTTTTCTTAAGTATTAGTTTTTATAGAAGAAAATGTATTATAGAGAAGTCATTTACGTCGTAGGATATGTTGATCTTTTTAAAGTATCATTTTTACATGTTTATACTATGTACGATCTTAATGTCGATGTTGAATGCACCCGTAGTGATTGTTTCGCAGATTTTAGAAGAACACGAATGTACTAATCGTCAAGTCGGAAGAATAATTAGAACCAACATTCCAATGTGATGTGAAATCTTTCTTAACCCTTCATTACATATGTTTAATATTGTCAAGCGTTGAAAACTTAACGTGCGCAAAAAGACTTCCTCTGGAAAAAATACTGTTCTTTTTCGGGACATGAACTTGAAGTCGAATAATTAATACATTGAATTCATATTTTACCAATCCACCGAAATACTAATGCGCCTGTATTGATGTATCTTGGGTTCGGTAATTTATGCGTTAATGTTTTCCTCAGGATCGAAACCTTCTCGTCGGCAAGCCAAAAATTGAAAAAAAAAATTCGAAAATTGCGAGATAATGGTAATAAGCTTAACGCTAAAAGACACAAGAAATTTGTTAGAAAGGGTCTTTCATTCGAGTTCCCTCTTTTTTTTTTTTTCCTTTTTTTTTTCCCCTTCAAAAAATTTCGGTCGTGTGTACTCCGGCCTTCCTAGGCTGTCTGTTTGAAATCTTTCGCACACCTAATTTTTTAAATCTCAAAAAGCTTTTTAATATAACTGAAAATGGAAAAAAAAAAACGTGTTTAATAGTTTTGATGTCCACGCAAGTGACTCGAATAAGAATCTTTTTTTTTTCTAAACAATATTTCGAACAAAAATAAAATCGATTTGATGGTATCTAACTAGCGCTTGAGCTTGGAATTCAATTTCGTGATCCATATTCTAATGCTTTAGTGACTGAAAATAACTAATTTATACCGATTTGAGGGCGCATAGGGGTTTTACAAGTATTTTAAGGTTAAGCGTATTTTATATTGACGATATGAATGGAACATTGAATTCTGTGGCCAATGATTCGATCGTGGTAGACAACATCTATCTATCTATCTATCTATCTATCTATCTATCTATCTATCTATCTATCTATCTATCTATCTAGTTTGATATTTCTTCTTTCAACTCAGAACGAAATTCATTTAATTTCTTTTCGCTATAAGAATAAATTTTAACGTCTCTAACATAATGTCTCCGACGCCCCTCGAAATCCTGTTTTTAACCTTTAAAAAAAAAAAGGGTACTTTCAATTGTAGTGTAGATAGAAATTTTCTTTTAACCCTGGGTGGGTCAAGGGCTGTAATGACTATTTAAAGCCACGGTATTGTGGCAAGAATAATAGATGCTCCTTGCAGCAAGGTTATTAATTTCAATTTATTTTTATTTAAAATTTGACAGTTTCCGAAAAAAGTCATGAAAAATTCAGAGTATCAGCATCAACTCAAAACTTATGTACAATTGTTTTTCAACGAGGCAGTCTTAGTGTCGCTCTCTTATGAAAGTGAAAAAGATATTGTTTTATCTCAACAGTCTGAAGAAGCTGAAAGTTATACAAAAAAGACGTAACTACCAACCCAGCACAATGTAAGCGAATGCATATATATATATATATATATATATATATATATATATATATATATATATATATATATATATATATATATATATTGTGTCTCCAACATTTTTTGCCATGTGCCACACTCATTTTAGCTTAATTTAGTATCCTATAAATGTGAACCTCGCCGTAGGGTAATGGTTAGTGATTGAAGTCTTACATACCAATAGTGCTATACTGGGTTCGATTCTCCCCCCCCCCTTCTCTCTCTCTCTCTCTCTCTCTCTCTCTCTCTCTATATATATATATATATATATATATATATATATATATATATATATATTTATAGTAAGAGCATCGCTACGTTGAAGCGGCTATCGTATCGGTCGCTGGTTCGATTCCATTTACGTTGTCATGGGTGAGTGATACATTAACCGTGTAATGACAGAAGATCATTTCAAATAAGTTTCTATGTAATATATATATATATATATATATATATATATATATATATATATAAATTTTCTCACATGGAATACTGCAGCCAGCATATGTTTCTATGCGGTGAGCATAAATACGTACACCATATATATTCATATCTGGAATATACAAATAACTTATTACCATATGGCACTATTTCATAAGAGTAAAATATACATAAAACAATCATATTTATTCATACCACATCTTTCTTTTTTAACTACTTTGCAAGATATATTCCCAAGTAATATATATATATATATATATATATATATATATATATATATATATATATATATATATATATATATATATATATATAACATTTACATTGCTATTTATCCTTACATGACCTATTTATATGCATGCAAATTTGTGTATGTGTGTGTATGTGTGAGTTTTTACGCTTAGATGTTTGCGTATTTGTGTGTATGTGATGTTCAATTTTTCATGTCTAATTCTGTAAAATTTTCGATACTACTTTTCAGAGCGAAAAGTTGTACGGAAAATAGTTTTCAGTTTTTCCTCTTAAAGAAACTTGAAAGGCACTTTTCACAAAATTTCTCACGCATGTAAGTTTGGTTATTTATCATTCTTAAAATACATATTTCAATTTTCTATTCCAACCCCGACTTAAGTTATCTTTAATCTCAAGACATCATCAAGAGAAGAATTTCATTTTAATTTTGGTGTAAAAAAAAATAGTCGGAGATGAAGAATCTTTGAATGATCTTTTTAAATTTTAAAGTTTGGAATTTAAAATCTCAGGTTGATCAACCTTTTGTATATAATACGCTGAACTGACAAAATTTACCTATTTTTTATAAAATGATTTTATTTTCACTTTGATTACATAAACTTTTGGTGGTAAGAAATTGTTTTTATACATGTTTTGATCAAGTAAACTTTAGATCTAATTAACACTACATCTATATTTATTTTTTTTGTAATTCCACCGATTCGGCATAATATATACAGAACGAACTTTTTTCCCCTTATATATTTACAATTTAACAAAAAAAAAAATCAAATTTTGACCTTATTAGATGTTTCACTAAATCCATGACGTCATAAAAACTCTCTCTATTAGAAACTACCCGGAAAATAAAACATTAGAAGAGAAAAAAAAAATTCTTGTGTAGTCGTTTTTTAGATAATTTTTTTTTCTTACCCACTTCTAAAGCCACAACTGATAGTACACATTTTTGGAGGTGTGCGTGTTTGGGGGGTTGGCTGTAGGTGTAAAACACACCTTCCCACATAACTATCTTCTTAACAGCCCTACCTGTACAGGTGAGGTACGTGAATAGAAAGAATGAATTGATAGTGACAGCTGAAGGAGGAAAATAAGGCAAACCCGCCCGATACAGGGTGATGACCAATAATTTCGATGACACTTTTAAGTCAAGATTCAACAGGAAAAGTATAATAGCCACTTAACTATGCATGGATAAACTCTCTCTCCCTCCCCCTCTCTCTCTCTCTCTGTCTCTCTCACACACACACGCATACATATGTGCGTGTATATATATATATATATATATATATATATATATATATATATATATATATATATATATATATATATATATATATATATATATATATATATATTGTCGAACTGGGTACAGGCTGAAATGATATGGAGTATCTCTTTCTAATTGTCGTGATAAAAAGGGTAAAATTTGAGAAGGCCAAATTATATGTGTAATACAACCTCAGAAACTGAGGTCTACGAGGACATCGAGAAGGGTGTCGGGGATTTGCTGTCACTTGATCACCAGCGATGACCACCAGAAACCCCCACTGTGAAGAAACCCGCATAATAATAATAATGATAATAATAATAATAATAATGATGATGATGATGATGATGATGATATTAATAATGATGATGATAATGATGATGATACAGACATCCATGAATGATTATAGTTCAAATATAATAATACTTTTTACCTCCAATATTAAAGAAAAATATATCTATTTTTTATATATTCCTATTTCATCGTGTTATTTGCTTAATTCGGCTTTTTGCGCGTGCATAACACAGTGCGTGTGTGTGCTTGCGTGTAAGTGTCTATATGATGTATGTGTGTGCGTTCGTATGTGTATGTGTGTATGCATGTGAGTGTGTGTATGTGTGTGTGTGTGACCTTTTTTTATTGGGACAGAGAGAAGTTGAAAAGTGTAAAGAATCTATCTGTTACGGTCTGAGTGACCATATTTAACCGGCTATAAAAGGTGACTTTTTCAGAAAACCAGTCTACCTTGAAATGATAGATTAGTGTGTACTAATTCTTAGTCTGTCCCCCACCCTTTATTCAAACTGATTAGACGTAAAAAAAAAAAAAGGAAAGCACTTGTGTTACGGTTACAGTAACATAGTGAAACTAGCGATTTCGTGAAACCCCTAGGGATATTGTGAAATCCTCGAACCTTTCACCCATTTCTTGAAATTCCCGTTTTCACCATATGTGAAGAAATGGTCAACAGACTTGTTTATGCCAACCATTACTACTGTTATGAATTCGATTCTCACTTGGTACCCTACCACTGACGCCTTGTGTGAATCTAAGCCAAACTTGGTTAACACCACCCAGTGAGACTTGCACTCAATAAAGTAATAACGGTCAACATCACGAGCTTGTTAACCACTGTAGAATTAGAGATTTCATAAAATTACTGAAATGTCCCTGGATTCCACAATATCCTTAGGGATGTCCTGAAATCACTAGTTTCACAGCCTTCCTGTAACATGACCATGTTCGTATTTTATCATTTTTATTTTGTTTTATAACATTCGCGTCTTATTGTTGTTGTAGTTATAAATATTGTTGGGCTGAATTACAAATTATAATAGGTTCCGTGTTGCTTATCTTAAATTGGCAGCCCTAAGCTTTAAAGTGTGAAATACAAGATGCTCGCTCCTAGGTTCCAATCAGTCACAATGTGTCAAGGGATTGAAAGAAAAAAAATTATTGGTTATCATCTGTCGAACTTCAGTTTTCTGGGCCCTTTCATTGAGTACACATTTTTTACCGATGTTTTTTTGTTGTTTTTTTTCAATTATTTTATTACTTTTTTTATATGAAGATTATAATTTGTATGGTTCGTTTTCACTCCAGTCGTGATTGGCAGCATTCACTGGAGATCAAGTGACAGCAAGTCTCCCCAACACCCCAGGACTCTCCTCAGCACTCTAGCCGATTTCAGCAGTGCTGTTGTCCGTACGGTCTTGGCCCTTTCCTGGATTTCTAAATCCAGGGTTTCCGAGAGGAATTTTTTTTTATGAGGCCGGTGTTTCCCTACTCCCCCATACCCCGATATACACTGTGCAAAACACCCTGGTATTTTAGTCGTCGTCGTCATGATCATCATGATCATCATGATCATCATCATCATCATCATCATCATCGCCATCATCATTATCAAGAACAACAACAACAACAACAACAACAACAACAATTAATCAATCAATTTTATTCATTTATTGTGTTCTCACGCCAGGAGCAACTTGTGGCTATCGCTGGAGATCAAGTGACAACAAGTCTCCTTCACACTTTTCCGCATTCCGTTCTCCAATATTTTAGCTGATTTTGCTCAGTAAATGCCGTCGTCTTGAGGATTTCGATTCTTCCCCTTCCCCCGAATTTCGAATCCTTTCCAACCTATTCGCGATACTCTTCGGAATCGTTCCCAGGGTTCCGACCACAATTGGTACTACTTTCACTTTGAGTCGAGATCCTTATCTAGCCTTCTACCCGCCCCCCCCTTTTTTCCTTCTTTCTTACATCTCCACTCAGTGGTTTGCAAGAACAGCGAAATCCACTATATGCACTCTCAGAAAATGTTGTTAAGTGGATACAAAAATTCTCATTTTTCAAGATAATAGCCGATACGATTGGTGTGAAAACTCAATGAGTACAGTCAATGATTGTGATCATCGTCATCGTCATTACTATTATTATTATTATTATTATTATTATCATTATTATTATCATTATTATTATTATTATCATTATCATTATCATTATCATTATTATTATTATTATTATTATTATTGATATCATTATGATGCAGTCATTGAGTTTTCACACCAGTCCTATCTGGTATTATCTAGAAAAATGAGAATTTTAAAAATCCACTAAAAACAAAATTTACTGAGCACGCACTTTTTACCGAAAAAAAGAAAAAAAAAAAAAGAATAAAAAGAAAAAGAATTGATCATAATTAACTGGAATGTGTTGGAGAAATGTTTTTTGTTTTTGTTTTTTTTTTTCCAAAAGTTAACTGCGTATCAGACAAAAATTTGGACAGACAGCGTCTTGACAAATGAAAAAAACAAAAAAAAACAACAAACTAACGTTTGAATTTACTGAATCAACATCTGAATGGGTCATTTTAATCTCCTTTAATATAGAGTTAATACTTTTCGCATAAATGTAAGGACGATCAAACAATAATCAATAATGGAAATGGGTTTTTAAGAACTACGTACACGGTAAGGCTGGGTTTCGGGAACTAGGTATACGTTAAGGCTGGGTTGGGGAATCTAGGTAAACTGTAATGTCTCCATTTAGTTGACATTAAAAATCAAAACTTGGAAGATGGTATCGCCGAATTTGGACCCCTGCGTTAACCCCCTCCCCCTCAATTTCCAACACTAGTAATAAGTATATCGCAAAAGAAAGTCCTTATGTTGTTTTGGCAGTTCCACAAAAAGATTTGAATAAATAAATAAATAAATAAATAAATAAATAACACTTTAAAGTGCTGTCGTGCCATTGAAAAAGACTGGAAATAAACGTAAATTATAATGAATTCCTTAATTGAATCATTACGTCCCACTCACTTGAGGGCTTAATTAAACAAATGCCAACCTTGTCCCATTTAACAATAAATGAATTCGCGTAATAAAACACAGGCACAAGTCGGTGCGAAATGAGCAGGCGCGGATCCAGAAGGAGGGGGGGCGTCCAAGGGGTCCGGACTCCCCTCCCTATTCGGGAAAAGAACAATACAAACTTTTGGGGGTAATATCAAGGTAAAGAAATTCTATAAATAAAAAAATCAAAACAAATGATCCCAAGTAATTATGAATTAACCTTTAAAACAAACTAAAAAAAATGTTACACATATTGTACTAATTAGACAGATTTAGGTTTAGAAAAAAAAAAAAAAAAAAAAAATTGGAACCACCTCCAACTGCAAAAGATCCTGGATCCGTCCCTGATAAGAATTTTTTTTTTCGATCGATTTTTTGGGTTAGGGGTTGGGGGTAAAAGACGATATGTTTTATTTTTATGAATTAAAAAAAAAGATTGCCTGCCTGTTCAGACCTTGCTGCAGAAGTATAAAAAAAATAATGGAAAAATCATTGAATAATCTGCTTTTTCTGCCAATTATTTGTATTGGCTGATTTTACGAAAAACAATGAATTAATTAGTAGTAAGGATCTTTGTAACCTATTCATCGCTACAATCCACATATATACAACGCAATCACCCGTATATATATATATATATATATATATATATATATATATATATATATATATATATATATATATATATATATACGGGTGATACATATATATATATATATATATATATATATATATATATATATATATATATATATATATATATATACACATATATATACATATATATATATATATATATATATATATATATGTGTGTGTGTGTGTGTGTGTGTGTGTGTGTGTGTAAAGGGAGTTGTCTGGTGAGGAAATGAATGAGATTTATCTGACGTAATAGAGAATTTAACAGACAATATCAAAAGACGAAAGTTCGGAGACAGGATCGCATTTATTTCCAATATGAATACATAATTATATAGATATATGTAGATACATCGCTTGGAGTAGGCATGTTTACATGACCTGTAGTGAGAATGATACCTGAGGAATGCCAAAAAAGGAAGTGCCAAGGGAACTGGAAAATTTCTGGAACAACCCACATGATCGTGAGAGCCCCCTCCCCTTTCTAAACTCGACCTTACGTCACATAATGCCCTCGAAGTGGGTGGGGGCACATATATATATATATATATATATATATATATATATATACATATATATATATATATATATATATATATATATATATATATATATATATATGTATGTATATATATAGTCTGTAATACTCTTCAATAAGCGGACAAATACTGCACTCCAGATTCTAAAAAAATTGCCAGGGAGCAGCACTTTGATCCTCGACAGAGTGCACAGATACTACCCTCTGATCCTTGGTAGAAGACCGGGAAGGGACACTTTGATCCTTGGCAGCACCGATACTCTAACTTAAGCTGGGGTGTTGATCCATTTTTGAACAATCCGGTCATTTTTGATGGGTAATATGCCAGTCTCCAGTTTAAGAAGAGACACTTTTTTAATTACTTCGTTTGAATATATAAAATAATGAAAAATCTGATAGATATTCAGTGATTCATACGGTGATTATTGTTTTGATCTTACATTGTTTAATCTAATACTTCTAGTTAACACAAATCTTATTAGTACACGCATGCTTAATGTAAAGGTCATGTCCGAAGTCAACAAGCCCACTTAAAGGAACTTCAAGTCAGTATATTACGTTTAATATGTTTAAGAACCAGTTTCCTGAGTAGAAGATGGTCACCACATATACGGGAAAATGTACCGTATTTTACACCATATGACAAGCACTGTTTTATAACTTGCACCTATAATTTGGAAGGGATATTAGGAAAACTAAAAAAACGATTATATATATATATATATATATATATATATATATATATATATATATATATATATATATATATATATATATATATATATATATATATATATCGTTTGGGTTTTTTATAACATTTTCATTGGTTATCATAATATAATCATCTATAATCATATGTATTTAATTCCGGGGTTATCAGGGGACTGATGTGTTAAACAGGGGTGTTCAGGTTCTTAAAACTCACACATCAAAATATATACTTCGGGGGATTTTCGGGGTATATTTTTAAGAAAAAAATGTACGCTTTATATGACAGGAAAGACAGTAATTTTCCTCGTATATTCTGCACGTTCTAAGTTATTTCGATCGTCAGGTCTCCGTTTTTATCAGACGATTGATTGAGGGTCGCAGTTAAAATTTGAAAATAGACTTGAAAGATTCCGTCTTTTTTCAAATGTATGTTATCTTAGCAGAGGCCTTCCCTGATGTCTGCTCCCCTCGAAAGTGGAACTAATATCGAGATATCTAAAAGGAAATATGTTTGAGATATATTTCAAAAGAATAAGAGAGAAATCTTATTTTACTGTTGAAAAGCTAGTTCAGACAGTCGATTTTCTTCTATTTAATCTTTACACTCATAAAAGTGATATAGTCATAATTTTTCTATGATATTCATTTTATTCTGTTAATTAAAAAACAACAGCTTATGTTTTAGCTTTTCATTTCAATTTATGCTCGAAGTAATTTTTTTCAGATTGGGAAAACGATGACTTGATAATATTGGGAAAGCTATCAATTATATATATATATATATATATATATATATATATATATATATATATATATATATATATATATATATATATATCCATTGTGTATATACATACATATATATATATGTGAGCGTGTGTGTGTGTGTGTATATATATATATATATATATATATATATATATATATATATATATATATATATATATATATATATATATATATATACGTATACGTGTGTGTGTAACCAATTGTATAAATTCACAGATGTTTGAAAGGTACTTCGTAAAATTAAAATGATTGGAAAATATTTCAAGTTTTGTAGACTAAAAAATGTTCTAGTTAAGATAGACCCATACCACAAACAAACAAAACGAACCTCCACTAATACTGGAATCTTGGCCAGATCTCACTCAAAACTAATTTTTTTTTCTCTCCCGTGGTGGAGATATTCGCTTTGAGGTGGGTTCGATCACGCTATCACACTTCTATCGACGTGACACACAACCAATATCCTCCCTTGATTTTCAAAGGAAGTTTTACTTCTACCAACGAAGTTGAAGGAGGTACATGTATTCACTGATGTTTGTATGTTCGCCCACTCAATGTCTCCGTAAGTTCTCAATAAATTCCAAAGGTATTTAGCAGAAGACTGGGCCACGGAGTACGGAATTTGTTCGAGTTTTTGGATGAATCCAGAAATTTATTTTTTTGATTTAGAGAAATTTCCCATACATCACGACAATAGTTCAAAATGTGCAAAATCGAAATTCACACTGTTACCTCCCCTGCATCGTAGCTACATATGAACTGATTTTCAATTGGCTTTCAGTTAATTTACGGTGTCGGCGGAGGCATGCGCCCCTTGAGTGCTCTCTACTTTTATTCATGTTTAAGAACTTGATAAAAAAAATCGGTGGCTATTAACTGAACATAAGGTTATGAAACCAAATAAACGATAAAATAATTTTGTTTTGTTCATTTTCATTCAAAACCACTGGTGTGGACTTTCTATCTTTACTGATTATCGAATACTTAACTACTAAATATTCATCTTTACTAAGTATTTGAATGAAAACTTTTAATAATAAATTTTGACCCTAAAAATCGTACGACGCTCTTCAAAATCAGCTGAGGGAAGCGGTAGGAATCCTACGGAAACATGGATATGAAATATTTTGTGGTTGAAATACAGTAGGAAATTAAATCTGCTTCTTTATTCAGTATTTTCACAACCAAAAATAAGCGGACTATTTTTAATCTTCAAGACAAAAATACAAAACGAAGAGTCATATCAGTGACGGCGTAAGTCAGACTGCAAATATTTCTGTAGATAATTTTTTAGATTTTTTTGGATTATTTTTTTTCAGATCCTTCTCCTAATTGATTTAATTTTTTTACATTTTTCAGGGCTCCTCAGATATATCGCGCCCCCAGGGATCCAACTCCCGCCCCTGCAAGTGCAGAGTCTAAGGGCCTTACGCACCGCCTCTGGTTGTAAGTGGTCAATAATTTTGAGAAGAGTCAGTAACATTCAAAGAGTTTTCTGGACATCTGAATCTATTATTCTAATTAATTTTCTTGTTTACACAACTTTTCGGCTGGTCCATTCTACAGCCTTCTTCATGCGTATCATCCGTAAGTAAAGAGAGGGAGTCTATTCTAGTAGTAACAAGTAAAAGAAAAATGGTTGCCTCCCCCCCCCCCCAAAAGAAAATCCATTCGTTTGCTTTCCCGATTCATTTGGCACTACCGAAAAAACGGTTCCCATTTTTTACATACGGGTAGTTCAGCTGAAGAAGGCCACAGATTCGATCGGCCAAAACGTTGTGGGAACAGCAATAATTCCAAGCAGGAATTCAATTCTCCGAAAGAGTTTTTGAAGAGTTATATATTTATATTGCATTCAGATGGAATTTCTGATAAAATTCCTGAAGTTACGTGTGTCTGGAATGCGTATTAAAATGAAAATATATTTTGATGGCAAAAATGTTTTCCTAACAATAGTCACTCGGTATCATGGAGAGATTACTGCTATTATCAATGTCGACTCAACAATGAAGAAAAGTGATCATATGCTACTGGCCCCGTAATTTCAAGGGCCCCGCACTAAACGTTTGCAAACTACCTATTTCGATTCAGCGGTTCTGCGCTAGCTCTATTACAATAGTACTATACTGCTTTCAACTTTCAGGAACGACTGGAGGTTCAAGATTAGCGATTTTAGCCGATTGTCACTTTTAATTAGGATTATTATTTTTACACCGTTATTAATAGGGATATATAATGTATGTGATAAATATACGTCACACAAGTGCGAAAGTTTTTGGAGCTGAAGTCATAGCCGCTGTCCACAGATCAAAATTGAAGCAAACATTTTAATTACTTTTTTTATTCAAATAAAAAATGTATGCGTTTCAAAATCTATGTGTATTTTTAAAGCTGGGTCCCTTTTATAACATATGCTACAGGACTCGCATAAACCTGATCCGTTCCTGGCTATAATCAAACATATTTGAACTTATTGGTAAAGTAACATTTTTATAAGTACGATAAAATCGTGATAACATTGAAAAGCATTCTCGAAGTTTAGCTGAAATATTTAAAAATGCAATCACGTATTACAAATAAATATAAATCATATCTATCCATAAAATAAACAAAAAGTCCTTTTTATTTGTTTCTCTGTCCATAACAATGGGCTATCACTTAAAAGTAACAATTTTGCCTTCGAAAATATTTCCATATGGAACAATTGGCGCTTCCATTTGAACGAGTTCAGCCACTTTTTAGTAAAACTTCAGATTAGATAAACTGGGTATAAGGTCTCCATTAGTATGCATTGAACATATGAAAAAAACCCTCGGCCATTTCCAGCGCGGCGTATAAGTCGACATAAAACAAAGATGTTTATCTCAAGTTTAGTTCAATATCCATCGGATAAGCCGATTCCTCACCACAAGGCAGAAGTGTGTCTGTCAGAATGGCAAGTTCAAAGAGTTTAAATATGATCCATTGCGGAAAATACTCGATACTTGAAATGTCGTCTTATACGCCGGCATAAACGGTACGTTAAATGCATTTTGTCAGCTTCGGTACTTGAAAAGTTAGCACCACACCCCTTAATACCCCCCACCGCCAAATTCATTGAAATTCAAATATATCCATGATTTTTTCACGAGTATTAATTGGTATATACATATATAACAAATAACTATACATATGTGACGCCGAATTGATGAAATTGCTTAATTGGCGAAATTTTAACTTTTTTTTGACAAAAATTAAATGAATAAATTCGGTGTTTTAATTTGATCAAAAGTTTACTTAATCAAAACTAGGATATGGAAACAACTTTTTTTACAATTAAAAGTTTGTGAAACTGAACAATTTTTTTATACAAAAAATAAGTAAACACGTTGTTTTGACTGTTTTTTTTTTAACAAAAAATGAAAGAATAGGTAGTTTTAATCCGATCAAAGGTTTATTTAATCAAAACAAGGACATAAAATAACTATTTTTTACGATCAAAAGTTTACGTAATCGCGGCAAAATCAAATGTTTTTTTCTAGATAAGTAAATTTTGCCAATTAGACAATTTTATCGATTCGCTGTAACACACACACACACACACACACACACACACACACACACACACACACACACACACACACACACACACACACATATATATATATATATATATATATATATATATACAACATAATAGATAATATTGATGTTCAAGTACAGTTAAAACAAGGCTAGAGTTGAGAGTTGCTACTGATTAATCAAACCCAATAATAATACCCTAACATCAATTAACATTGAAACGACGCGAATCTCACCGATGTAATTATAATATTATTATGAAAATAATGAGAACTTGGTCGTTTATTATTCAATTATGAATTACTTGTATCCATCTTGGAATAACTTTGTTTTTGCGATTTGAACAGAATGCTGAAGAATTCGAAATTTCTGAATTATGAGAAAAGAAGTTTTTCTTTATTGCATTTGTGTGGAACTGATGACAAAAGTATATATATATATATATATATATATATATATATATATATATATATATATATGTATATGTATATATATATATCCTGCCTAAATATCAGAGTCGTTAGTTGCATAGAATGGCAGACGACAACGTTCAGGTGTCAAAACGGTCAGGTAAATCTGTTGTTTGAGAATAGAATGTGACAAAACGAAGCAACAATTACAAATGACGAGGAAAGTAAGTAAACATGATGATGATGATGATGATGATGATGATGATGATGATGATGATGATGATGATGATGATGATGATGATGATGATGATGATGATGATGAGTAATAAGGATAGCAATAGTAATTTGAAGAGGAGTACGATGATGATGATAGTGGTTGAAAGTGAAAAATTACATGGATTTTAAGGACATGAATGTAATGATGATGATGATGATGATCATGATGATGATCATGATGATGATGATGATTTTAAAGAATAGGATGATGATGATGGTGATGATGGCGATGGTGATGACTGGCAGTTGAAATTTTGACAACAATGATCTTAAGAACATGATGATGATAATGATGATGATGGTGATGATGGGGAGAATTAATCATAATGACGACAGCAACAATTTGAAGAAGAATGAAAACAATTATTGTCAGAAGAAGAATGACAGAGAAGAAGAAGAAGAAGACAAAGAAGAAGAAGAAGAAGAAGAAGAAGAACAACAACAACGTGGTAATGATGATAATGTTGATGATGATGATCTAAGCTCTCTAATAAAACCATCAAATCACTATACAAGTGCTAAAAATACAACTCCAGCGAACTTCTTAGTGAACTCTTGAAAAAAAAAAAGAAAAAAAAAGAATATGTAAAATTAATTAAATAAAATCGGTAATGATGACGATTATATCAAACTAGACAACTTGGCTTAGATTTAAGTTTAAGAATTGTTATTGTATTACCTACACAAATATAATTTCTAAATAATAAAATAAAGCAGAAATAATCGAGTCAGAACTTCGAAAATGCCAATTTGTAGTGAGAAAATCTTTCTAAAAGCCGCCGCCTTGTGTTAATTGATGTTAATGCAGTTATTTTGTGCGATTACTTCCTTTAAAACCCGTTAAAATGTTCCTCTAGTTCCTTATCAGACTGTTAACACACACTAAAAAGGGTGGATTTGCTTTGTAAAAATCTGACGTAAGTTCTAAATTCGCTATAAAAGTTTAAGAGAAACAGACAACTAAATTAAGGGAAAAAAAAAACGAAAAATAAAAATTAAAGTAACGAAACTTGTCCTAATTATACAATGTTAAACACTTCCTCAATTTGACAATAATTCTTCATAAACTTGATTAGGAAAGCGACTGACAAAATTAAATATCATTATTTAATTTTCCCGGGAAATATTACAATTTCGGAGATAAATAATTACAAAAGGTTTCCACTTTTGTGAAAGCAAGTGCAGGGTTATTTGAAGGATTAGCTTTGAGACACTTGTGAAATTTTTGACGTGCAGAAAAATCTTGCTTTTAATACTTAATGAATGTCATAATTTTATCTATCTATCTATCTATCTATCTATCTATCTATCTATCTATCTATCTATCTATCTATCCATTTTCCTCAGCTTGTAATCTATGTATATATTCCAATCTTTTCTTATCTATCAATCCATCTATATATTTATTTCTCACCACCTCTCTCTATGTACATCAATAAATCTATCTCTCTAAAAATATCTATATCTATCTCTCCGCCTCTCTCCCCTCTCTCTCTCTCTCTCTCTCTCTCTCTATATATATATATATATATATATATATATATATATATATTTCGCCTCTTCATGACAGATCGCCGTACACCACTTTTTCGCTTTTACGAAACAGACGTAGAGCGAAAATAGCGAGCAGCGTTTGTTTTGAACAAGCTGTTATCGAGGCAGCACACACCCTCCCCTCTCTCTGTCTTTCTCTGTCCCTCTTTGTCTCCGTCTCTCTGTCTCTCTCTTACATCCCAGTCTCCTTTACCTTCCACCAACCCAATCCATGGAGACTCGGTCTGATAAACCACTATCACCATTTTTGGATCTGGGAACTCTCAACCGAACGTATCAATGGTGATTGCTTCTTCCCATTACGCCATTTCGACTTACGAACAGGAATGGAAACGGGATGGAGAGATACACGAGGGTACGGCGTATACCTACTTCTCAATTTCCTTTTTTTTTCTTCATATGTTCGATCGATGTCTACAAATGGAGACATTACCGTATACCTAGTTCCCGAAAGTCTTACCGTATACTTACTTCCCGAAACCTATTTCCATCACTCGCCAAAGGTTTTATCGGAACGCTTTACGTTCGGATAGTGAGGGGAACCTCCCCCCTCTCTCTCTCTCTCTCTCTCTCTCTCTCTCTCTCTCTATATATATATATATATATATATATATATATATATATATATATATATATATCAATTGAATAGCGATTACAATGATTATAATAATGATAATTGTATTTGAATTCAAATGAAGCAACCCAATAAAATGATTGGTAAGGTTAATTTCTTGAGCAAAAACTATAAAATGAACAACTTATGTTATAAAAAGAATTTATTTAATTATTAAAATAATTTTGAAGAAATAAGTTTTACAGCCTTAAGGTTAAGGAAAATACTAAAAAAAAAGAAAAGCTGTAGATAATGAAGTTTATATTAGGTTAAATTTGATTTACAGCGAATTAAAAATTAATGAATGGAATTCCAGAACCTTTTCGTAATTATTTTTTGTCATTTATCTTATACGTCCCCACAAAAAAAGATTTTACAAAACGTATGGGAATGTGTGTGCGCGCTTGTGAGTCTGAGAGACAGAGATAGATAGATAGATAGATAGATAGATAGATGGATAGGTTAAAGGAAAGAAAGAAAGACAGACAGGCAGATAGATAGATAGATAAATAGAGAGAGAGAGAGGAGAGGGGTTGAAAGAAAGAAAGAAAGACAGACAGATAGATAGATAGATAGATAGGTTGGAGGAAAGAAAGAAAGGAAGAAAGAAAGAAGGAAAGAAAGAAAGACAGAAAGACAGAATGAGAGACAGATAGATAAATAGATAGGTAGAGAGAGTTATTGCGTTTATGTGGATTTGAAAGTTATACATTAATTTTATTGTTTTTGTTGTTGTTTTCTGAATTGTTGGCGATCTAATTTATTTCCATATAAGCTGAAAGAGTTTAATGATATTGACAATATAATTGTATCCCAGTGCGAACTGAACGGAGGTTTCGCGTTTTCTCCCTAGTTTTCGTTTGGTCTTCATTCATTCAGCTGGTTATAGAAAGATACTGATTCCATTATCAGAGCAAAGAATCTTCAACTTCGCCGGAAAAGTGGAAAATTTTCATTGAGACTAAAATGAAATCCGTGGAAAATAAATAAGTTTCTTTCTGTATATCTATCGATGTATGTATCTATCTTTTTCATAACTATCTTAATTAGTTTCAATCTATCTATCTATCTATCTATCTATCTATCTATCTATCTATCTATCTATCTATCTATCTATCTATCTCGGTCATAGAGTTGTAGAACAAACATATCTATTAGTCCGTCCACACACACACACGTACACACGCACCTGCGCATACGCATACGCACACGCACACACACACAGACAAGCACACACACTCACACACTACACTCTGTGGCATAGGAAGGAGGCTTGTTTGGCTTAAGTGCCACAACCCTAACGGAATATTTACGACACCTTTCATCTCCGTGGATAAAATTTGTCATCACCCAAGATAACCCCTACTCCCTACCTCTCTCTCTCTCTCTTTCTCCCTCTCCCCCTCTGTCTGTATCTCTGTCTCTGTCTCTCTCTGTCTCTCTCAACCTTACACGCTTCCGCACTGACCGGAAGAGAAAACACATAATTCATTATCTCATTTTTTTGATCGCTCTTGTTCAACTCTTCTCTGTGTGCGTACGGGCATGCGTGCGCGTGCGTGTGTATGTAATTGCGTATGTATGTAAGTGTGTGTGTGTGTGTGTGTATGTAAGTGTGTGTGTATGTATGTAAGGGTGTGTGTGTGTGTGTTATACGCCTAGATAAATGCCTACGTAGGGATGTATACGCACATCACACATGTGTGTACATTATTCAATATGCATGTATATATTCATATATGTTATATACGTGCATGTATCTAAAAATTCATACATACTGAACTGGAAGATTAAAATATCAAAAAATAATCATCATTAAAGTAAAATTAATATTTTCCTGATTGTTAATTTATTGCAACAATATCAGTGAAATATCTAAACACGCACACAAACGGATATATATGTATATATATATATATATATATATATATATATATATATATATATATATATATATATATATATATATATGTGTGTGTGTGTGTGTGTGTGTGTGTGTGTGTGTGTGTGTGCGTGTGTGTATATATATATGTATATATATATATATGTGTATATGTATATATATATATATACACACACACAAACACACATGCATACATATATATATATATATATATATATATATATATATATATATATATATATATATATATAAGACCAAACAAATGCTTATAATCAGATCCCATAAAAAAGCCTCTTTGGGTTTTCATTTTCTTAATACACCTGAACTAACACAATCTTATCTGATGAATAAAGTTTGGATACTATAATACATGCATATTATTGATAAAACTTATTCTAAGTATAAGTTCACATGCGTTATATAAAAAAAGACGGTACAAATGGGATGCTCGTACCTCACACAGATCAATCACCGTACCTGGTGCGTGTACCACAGAACAAATTATCGAAGAAATCATTTAAAATTATCTCAAAAAAGAGAAAAAATTCCTGCAAAAGATCTGGGCATTTCTGGTCCCAAATAATCACAGTGAACCCGAAAAGCAATTGGAAAAAAACAAAAAACAAACATTTTTTGATGGTGCTTAATGGTACACTCAAGGTAATAGCCCCAAAAATGTGACCATGAGCGTCCGGAAACACGCATTCACACATGGATGGACACAGGCGCGAAAAGAGAGGGGAATCTGTTGGCCACCTGTCTGGTTGGTCGGGCAGGCCATTTGTGGGTTTTATTTTATTCACGTTACATTTTATATACGTGGATAATTGAGATTTGCATTGCAGTAAACTTGATCACAAACAGATTTTCTAATATTTTTTTGTTTTGATATTATTCTGAGGATTCAGCATGTTCCGTTACGTCATTAAAACATGAATGGAATTCTATTTTACTACGTTATTTGCGTCCCTTAACGTGACAGAAGACATCTGCACATTTCTAATAATCATACGTGCGGATGAGTTGTGGCGCAGAGTTAAAAAAAGAAGTTAGGAAACTCAGGCTACCCAAGAAAGGTTTTGAAATTTGACCAACTTCAGATACGTTTTGAGGCCACACTGTATGAGAATTTGAATGAATTTTGGTTAATTTTTCTCTTCAGGGAATCGTTCAAGTAGAGAATATTAGCGGTATATTGATTGTGAGGGAACGCTCTTCCAAGAAAAAATATGGGAATGCCGTTCCCATACGTTCTCGCTACAAGACCGCTAGCAATAATAATAATAATAATAATAATAATAATAATAATAATAATAATGATAATAATAATAATAAAAAAACAACTTTTTACGAAGAAAATCTCGTCGAATTCGCAACTGGCAATAATGGTAAAAATAGGTAAAGAGATGGTGAGAGAAAAATTAGAATTTGAAAATAGAAACCAAGAAAAAAAAATATCCAAAAATAACACGTCACTCAATTGAAACTGCCTCGTGACCAACGCCTTTTTGCTGCATGTGTGTTGGGAGTGATCAATTAAAAAAATTGGAAAAAGGGTTGATCAATGAATACATTTTTTTTTTTTTTTTTAACTGTCAACTTTTCTTTCTGGACATAATAAGGAGCAAATCCTTAAATTTTCAGCCTTCTAGCTAAATTGGCGCAGCCTGCTGGCGGGATACATAGATACATAGCCAGCCAGATAGACCCGCTCAAAAACTGAGAGAAACCCATGACGACAGTTTTGGTTGACGGTTTCTGATATGAACTAAGGTAACAGTGAGGCCATAGGAATGGAAGCTCTGAAATGTATTGGACTCAGCATTGATTTTGGGGATGAGTTCAAAATTTGAGCCGAGAAGGGATTGAGACCCAAATGTACTGTTGAAAAAAAGATGTTTAATCCCTAATGACAACACCCAGACATCTTGTATGAACATATGCAAATAATAATAATAATAATAATAATAATAATAATAATAATAATAATAATTTAGACAGGTCTGGTTAATCACTCAATAGAAATTGTCATGTGACCAACATCTTTTGATACCGTGCCGTGTTGGGGTGATTAATCAAAAAAATTAGATGAAGGGGTGATCAATGAATAAGTTACTTTACTCGCCCTTTGCTGGATCACTAAAAAGTTACCATTTTCAGAAAGAAAAACGGGCACTGACAAATGCCCAATTTAACAAAAACTTACATAGTAAATTCAACCCCCACTAAAAGTCTTTTGGAAGAGAGGAAACTTCTGAAAACAGAATAAAACTTTTTTTCCAGATTTAATAAGGAGTAAATGTTGAAATTTTCAGCCTTCTGGCTTCATTAATGCTGCCTGTTGGCATGATACATGGCCAGCCTGTCAGACAGACCGGCTTAAAAACTGAGGAAACCTATTTTTACAGTTTTGATTGACTGCTCCTCGTAAATATCTTGACCTAACCAAATGAAAAAAGAAGTTGTGGAAATTGAAGGTGACAATAGCGACACTTGTGATCGGGGGCCTTAGCAAAGAGGTTGGAGGACCTAGGATTTCGGGGAAGAACTGAGACCATCCAGACGACAGCACTACTAAAATCAGCTATAATACTGAGGGGAATCCTGCAGTGCTGGGGAGATTCGCTGCCACTTGATCTTCAACGGAAGCCAACCAGTCACTACTCAACGAGTATAAATACTGGTGAGGGTGCTGGAGATTTTGGATTTGGTGTTACATAATCACCACCAACAGCAACCACTGGAGCTTCCCGAACAATAATAATAATAATAATAATAATAATAATAATAATAATAATAATAATAATAATAATAATAATAATAATGATCTACGTCAACTATTACTTCTGAAATCGGCCAGAATGCTGAGGAGAGTCCCGGGGAATCGAGGAGACCTACTGTTACTGGATCTCACCAGTGCAAGGCAGCAGTCAATGCTGGTGTGAAAGCTCAAAATCATAATAATCTCCGTTGGCCACAGATTAAAAGAAGATATATTTGATTGATTAATGATTTTATCATCGGAACAGCACCCAACCAAACGCGACTAGTGGCACTTCTTAGTTTAATGCCAAATTAACGTTGGGCTTAAAACCAAACAGTCACTAAACAACACCGACACGCAGGCAGGCAGAGACGTCGGAGCGAACGATAGAAGCAGAGACAGAGATAGACAGAGAGACAGAGAGAGAGAGAGAGAGAGACAGAGAGAGACAGATACAGAGATAGAAAGAGATAGACAGAGATAGACAGAGAGACAGAGATAGAGAGAGAGAAATTAGTGACTTTTCACATAACAATAAGTTTTGCCTTTTAGAACACGCTTTTGCCGCCGAACCGTATGAGCGTGTCGTCACACGAGGTGGCAGGAGGGTGAGATAGACGTGGGTACGGGGTGCC
>OY735226.1:19163524-19236024 GCA_963457665.1 Thysanoteuthis rhombus
TTTATTTCATAGAGTGCTCGATACATTCAACTTTATACTTCGAGAGTTAAGTTGTTTTAGAGTAGAGCTGGAAATAAATAAATAATAGCACGTGGATTCGCTTCACAAACTGACCCATGTTTCTCTCCGGGCCTCATATTCTCCTGATGAGGCCGGGAGAGGGCAGAAACGTATACTAGTTTGTGTAGCGAATCCACATCCTATTGTTTATTTATATATATATATATATATATATATATATATATATATATATATATATATATATATAAATATACACACACACATATATATATATATATATATATATATATATATATACATATATATATATATAGATATAGATATAGATATATATGTAATTTGAACTATTGGAAGTAAAACAGACTTAGGACTGAAAGAAAATGAAAACTAGGTTTATTAATCTGTAAATGTTTTTATTGATAGTCTAGACATGTGTCGGGAGGTATTTCCATGTTCAGTAGTGTGTGCTTTGTGTATTTGTACCATTTAATGGTTATAAGTTTACTGTGGAACATAAGTCCACCATCAGGAGCTTTGCTTTGTGAGCAAAAAATGGGTTCCCATCAGCTAAGGTCGTCCTCTTGTGTAGATATATATACACATATATATATACTTATATATATCTATATATATATATATGCATATATATATATATGCAGTACTCTTCCAACCCCAGAATGGAGCACTTTGGTAGACGGGGAATTATGCGTAAGTAAATATACATTGCTTAGTTCAGTCTTACTGACCGTCCAGTTCCGCGTAGGGCAGGGGTAAAATGTCTGCCTCTGTGTCTGAAGCAAAGATTTCGATCCTACCTCGTGGTACTGGATGATGGATAGTCTATAGCCACACTGAAGAGTTGTAATACAATGAAACAGCTGTCTGTGGATGACTCAATTATTTATGTGTATTTATAAAACTGATTTCTTTCTTTAGCAAAGTTAGTATATATCATATAATGATATATCATTTAGATGGGTGTCTGTCTAGATAGGCTGATAGATTCAGAGAGTAGAGAGATATTAAGAGAGAGAGAGAGAGAGAGAGAGAGAGAGAGGGAGAGAATTAGATATATATGAATACAATGGAATAAATAAAAACTTTGGTCCTTACAAATTAGAGAAAAATCAAAGGTAGATCATGAGAATGATTTATGTTATCCAGACTTTAACAAGATCCATCAAAGATTCATGGATTTGATAAAATAAATAAGAATAATAAAATGGTGTTCTTGTTGTTTATTTGCTTATTCCCATTATATGACTGGAGTTTGAGCAACAGCAAGAATGAAAGGCAGTTATGATGAAGGTTTGGTCTTTTTTGCTCCCATTCAAGCATGAGCACCCTCTTCTATTCTTACCCTCATTCATCACAAAAAAAGCATGGAAGATACGAGGAGAATCTAAATATCTGAGCTGTAAAATACTATGCTTTGGTTCCTGTTACCCACAGGAAAGGTGTGATAAAACTCAAGAATAAATAAAGCAAGTTTTATTTATTGGGGAAAACACCAGAGAAGAAATGAGTAATAATCGGAAATTGTAAAGGTGTACATACAAACAAGCAGAATTATAGTCTAGATACTTCTGTAGCGGAGACGTAGATAGGGAGGGTTTGAAATTGATCCCTAACCGGGCCCCAAATGGAAGGGGTCCCCACAAAAGCTATATTGATAGTAGTTCGCCTACTCTATTTCTACTTACATTATGTTGTTACAAATATCACTAAATATCGGAGGGAGCCCTTCAATGAGCTAAGCACCCGGAACCTCAAAATCTATGGGTACATAGGTTAGCCTAAGTTTTATTGTCCAGCCCCACATTCCAGAACTTGACAAGGATTTAGAAATAAACGAGTGATAAATGTTAAGCATTCAGGAAAATGCATTTTTTCTTAATATTCCAAGCTGAAATAAAGCGAGGGAGTTTTATATGTGATCAAATATGGTAGGTATATCTCTATATAGAAAGTTGAAATATGCTACGTATATCTCTATATAGAAAGTTGAAATATGTTAGGTATATCTCTATTCGGAAAGTTGAAATATGCTAGGTATATCTCTATTCGGAAAGTTGAAATATGCTAGGTACATCCCTTCGTAGAAAATTGCGATGAGTAAAGATGAATAGGAGTTACTGAATCTGTAAACATAATAATAGTTTAAACGGCAAATTTCATGATGTTCGTGGAATGTTTGTAAATATCAACAACCGTCCTAATAGGCAAGAAAATAAAAACAGACAATTTTATTGCATTACAGCCTCACACATGTGTATGTAACATCTCTCATCTCTGAATCATTACTTATATAACACTTATCAGCTGGGAGTTTATCTCTTTTTTATTGTCAAAATAATAAACCAAAGATATGTACAAACCAAAGGAAAAAAGGAAAAAGAAACGGCCAATCTGAACCCTGTCAATTTGATTTTTTTGTACAAACCAACTCTTACACGATTATTTTTTTTCATTTCTTATTCCTCTAAGATCAAGTATTGTAAACTATTATTATTCATTTTCAACTGTTTTTCTTCAACTTAAATCTTGAAAAAAAGGATGAGAGTTTGAGTCTCACTGAGCGCTCGTTTTTTTTATTTCTATCTGAGCTACCTATTCACTACTATAGTTTGAAGGCCTGATTCAACTTGTGACCAAAAAATGACTTGATAAAGAAAGATAGTGATCAAAAATTAATAATAATGGTTTACAATACATCTAATGAAAAAAAAAACAATGAAGACAGGTGTGGTAAGTTACTCAATAGAGACCGTCATGAGACCAATGTCTTTTGGTAGCATGCCATGTTGGGGTAGATCAATTAAAAAATTAGAAAAAGAGCTGATCTATGAATGCATATTTCTCTCACATTCTTGGCCAGTTATCACTATAAGTCTGAATTAAAAAAAAAAAAAGAAAACAAGTTCAAAAGTTGCTGGACACAAACTAAGGGACATACATATACGGCCAGCCAGCTGGACTAACTTAAAAAGTGAAGAAACCTATGTTGACAGTTTTTGTTGACGGTTTCTAGTAATTGCTTTACTAATATCTCCAATACAGAAACCAAAACAAACAGTATTGGAGAGATTGTTGTGGAGGGTAATTTTAAGGGTAAGATTTGATCTCCCAAGTTGTAGCTTAGATGTCTGAGCAGCTAATCTGTTCAACACTACTTCTCTGTGGCAAGAGGGACGTGAGTTCAAGTCTCACTAAGAGCTTATTTTTTATTCCTGACCCACGCTGTTCACTCACTGGCGAGAATTGACGACCTGGGTCAAGTTGAGATAAAAAAAACAACTAAAAAAGTAGGATGAAGGAAAATAGCCATCAAAATTAATAATGACTCACACACATCCAAACTCAATCCCCCCAAATTCTGCTTGTATGAATATACCAATCTGTGTATGCACAGGTTGAAACAATAGTCAGGTAAACGTAACAGTAATCAGAGAAAGACAAATAAAAGAAGACTGAAGACTGTGCTTTCATAATAATTACATAAACAGCTTATTTTTTACTGGGAATCATTTGGCTGTAGTGCAGATATCAGGAAATATTAATTTTGGTAATTGGTTTAAGGGTTAATCATCAACTGAGCAATAAGTAAACGATATACTTATGAGCTAGAATAGTGTCAGAAACATTCAATAAAAACTGTCTCCAAATTTGTCAACATAGGTTTCTCCAGTTTTTGAGTCAGTTTGGCCAGCTGGTTAGCTGGCTATCTACATCATCCGAACATTTACTCATAATCATATCTACAAAAAACGGTCCTCTTATTTTAAATTCAAACTTTTTTAGTAATTACTGCCCAACAAAACGCAAGAGACATAACTTATTCATCAATCTTTTTTAACTGATCACTCCCATGGCATGCTGCCAAAAGTGATTAAACACGTTTCAACTGAATAACTAACCAGTCTGGTTTTATCATTATTAGAAACTATCAACCAAAACTGCCACCCAATCTGATAAAATAGGTTTCTTTAGGTTTCAAGTTGGTCTGGCTGGCTATCTTCAAATTCCTATATAAAATGTGTACAAGTGAATGGAAAGGGCTGAAATTTTCAACAATTACTCTTCTCTATGTCTAGGAAAAATTTGAAAATTCTACCCTAAATAGGCTTTTAGTGCATGGAGGAGGGGGGTTCAATTTGCAATGAAAGTTTATGTCAAATTGATCCCTTAGTTTGTGTCCAGCAGCATCCATGATTGCTTTTTTTTTAAATTTTGACTTTTTTAGTGATCACTGCCCAACAAAAGGTGAGAGAAGTCATGTATCCATTTCCATTTTTCAATTTAATCACCCCCAATACAGTGTGCTACCAAAAGATGTTAGTCATTTGACGGTCTTTATTGAATGACTAACCAGATCTGCTGTTGTTGTTGTTGTTATTATTATTATTATTATCATTATCATTATTCTTATTATTAACCAATCGAAATTAATGAAAATCAATTTTGCTTCCCAAAATGACTGAATAATAAAATTAAAGGATCAGATTGCACAAAATATTTTTGGAATATAACTTGCCTAATGAGCAAATATATTTTGAAATGAAATTTTATATATTTTCAAATAAATTCATTTCAGGAAGATTATCCCAAAGTGTGAATTATTTATCCTGGGAATTCCATGTTGATGGAAATAGTGGATACAGCAGCTGGGGGGGGGGGGGGGCTGAGAAGATCAGAAAATATTTCCACTATTGTGAAATTGATTTTATTCTAATATGAAATATTGTTTAAATGTATGAATGTAAATCTGTGCGTATGATCAAATGTATATAATTGTTCATATGTATATATATACATATATATATATATATATATATATATATATATATATATATATATATATATATATACATACACATATAACTGTGTATGTATATATATATATATATATATATATGTACATATTTATACATATACATGTGTCTGTGTGTCTGTGTCTGTGTATATATATATATATATATATATATGTATATACATATATATATATATAATATATATATATATATATATATATATATATATATATATATATATATAAATGTATAATTATATATATATATATATATATATATATATATATATATATATATATATATATATATACATATATAAATAATGGAGTGAGGATTCGCTACACAAACATGTTTATATTCCTGCCCTGTTTGGGCCTCTTTAGAAGAGTTTAATGTTGAATATATCAAGCATTTTATGAAATAAACCCATCATACATCAAATATTGTATTATATTATATTATATTATATTATATTATATTATATCATATTGCTTTCCTGATTTGTATTGTGTGTATGTATTCATGCATACTTGAATCCATACATTCCCATTTTGATACATATGTATATGTATTAACCTATCTTTACTTATTATCTTTCTCTCTCTATCTTTCTTTTTATATATATATATATATATATATGTGTGTCTGCGTGTGTGTGTGTGTGTACATATACTTGTAGATTCATGTATATATATCTAACATTGTTTATTCCTAAATATATGCAAATGTACTTTTCAAAATAGGCACAAACAATATATATATACATATACATATATGCATATAATAGTGTATCTATTTACACTTGCATATGTATATATATAAAAATATATCGAGTGATTGAGTCAGGATTTTCATGTAGTAAGATTCAAGTGTATTGTCACTGATTAAGCAGGAAATATGTCTTATGTATATATATATGATCATATATAATTTTATACGTATGCTTCTATGAAAAACAGCAGCTGTGCTGTCAACAAAGCCTTCGTCAGATGATAACCCTGGGGTCAGGTATGGTTTCGGAGATGAAGCATCATTACAACAGTATATAAAAGTATATTTACTGTTATATATGTTTATATATATAACACAAAATATATGTACACAATTGTATATATATACATATAGACCTCACGATACCACTAGCCTTTGCTGGTTTTCCATCACAGTGTGGGAATGTAGATGAAAACGGAAAACTGATAAAGTCTTATAGCATTGTAAGGTATATATATATATATATATATATATATATATATATATATATATGTAAGGAACATTTTGCAACTTTTTTATCAAACTTAATTTGTTTTCCCTCATGAGGGAATGTATGTGTAGATTTATAAAGCGTTGTAGTTGTCCAAAAAAGTTATCACACAAAACACTTACCGAATACTTAACAACTATCCATTTTTGAGGTCTTTGACAATTCCATAATTACTTCAACTACAATGTATATGACTTGGTAATTAGTGGGTTGATATGACAACTGTTGCACTCTATAAATCCCCATATATATATTCTCTTGTGGGGAAACAAGAAAAATTTCATTAAAAATTGACAAAATGTTCCTTGTCCATCATATTTAACCAGACATATATATATATATATATATCGCTTTAATTCAGCCTTCCTGACCTTCCAGTTCCCAAGTGCAGAGGTAGGATATTGGCCTCTGGGTCGGAAGCGAAGGTTTCAATCCTGCCTTGTGGTACTGGATGGGATAACGGATTGTCTATAGCCACACTGAAAAGTTATAGTACAATAAAACAGCTGTCCGTGGATGACACAATAATATATATATATTTATATATATATGTATTTGTGTGTATATAGAAACATATATTATTGAATATATTTGCATTACTACTATAATATACATATATACATATATATATATATATATAGATAGATAGATAGATAGATAGATAGATAGATAGAGAGAGAGAGAGAGATGTATAAAAAAAAGAACTCATCAGATATCTGTCCTAGTAATTCTTATTTTTATATATTAATATCTCTGTTTACCCTGTTAAATACTGAGCTCTGTGAATAAACATCTGCAAAGGACAAATTCTCTTTTCATTTGTTTTCTGTTTGTTTTTTCTTAATTGAGAAAATATATGTATCATAATTAATAAATATATCATGAGTATATATATATATATATATATATATATATATTATCAAAAAGTGGATTCATAGTCTGACAGAAATTATCTCCGATTGAATCAGTTACTTGGCCTCAACAGCATAAATATAATAAACAATTGAAGAAAAATGGAGCTGCTGCAGGAATCGAACCTGATGTAGCGTCAATGTAGAGTCACTCTCAACCACTAAGCTATTCAGCTCAGTGTAGAGGTTAAAGCTCAAATGACTGCTTTGTCCTCACTCTTCTCATTTTGTTCATTCACTGTCCAAGCCCGCACTTGTGGTTTCAAACACAATCCTATTATTAAGGGATGGATATATTATTTGACAGAATATTTATGAATGCGTTATATTATTTGAAACTCTATTTGAAATGGCCTCCCATAGTTATGCAAATAATGAGTTATTTGGCCCAGACAGCATAGATTTAATTGTTTATTTTATTCATGCTGTCTAGGCTGTGTGACTCATTCTCCGTGTAACAACAGGAGGTCATTTCAAATAGAGTTTCAAATGATGTATCATATTCATAAATATATTTCTTTATCAAGTAAATAATGAACATATATATATAAGTGCATGTATATGTTTATATATACACGTGAACCCCTTTTTTGCTGCTAAAATCAGTATTATATATGTATATGATATCGTTTTTTTTTACGCTCAAGTATAATGCTATTCTCACGATTTTGTACCTGATTTTTTATATTCTATTTCCACATTATACATGAGTAAATACATTACTTTATATATATATATATATATATGTATATATATACATATATATATATATAATTGTATACATGTGTATGTATGAATATATGTTAGTATCAATTCCTGAGACATATACACACGCACACACATACATATGTATGTTCATGTTTGTGTGAGCATCTATATGTCTGCATGAAAGTCTGCGCGGGAGGTGAGTTTTAGAAATGATGCACCCAGATGTTGGGTAAAGAGCATTTTGAAAACTGACAATGTTCCCGTGCTCTTTCATCAACTGCAAATCTAATTAACGTGTGAAATATAAGACATGACAAACAGCACGCTACCCCTACCCACCCACGACCACATCCCCCGTAGCCCCACCCCTGCCCCATGTGCTTCTAGTTACCTCTGAAACAACCTACAAAGACTGGCTTGTTCCAAAATGGGTGGGTAGCAGCTGTTGGGGGTGGCAGGAAAGGAAGAAACATATATATAGGGAGAAAAAAAAAAAATATATATATATATATATATATATAAATATAAGTATAGATTTTTTTTCCTTTCAAATTTATTCTTGGATGAAGTATTGCAACATTATTATAAATTTTGACTAGCTTTTTAACTGTCATTAAACAGCATGATCGTAAAATAAAGAGCAAACCCACAGTGAGAACCAAACTCACACCCTCTAGCTAGAGGGGGTCCAGTATATGTCTGGCCACTTTTAACCATTCTGCCATGATATTCTCACGTTGGACTTGCTCTTTATTTCCTGATTGTGCTGTTTAACTTTTGCCTTAGAATTACGGTCCGATTTAAAGTTGTGATAAAAAAGCCACTGAAAGTTAGGATGGACATAAAAAGCTTGTCAAAATTAATAATAATGTATCTATATCTATCTATGTAATATATATATATATATATATATATATATATATATATATATATATATATATATAGATATACATATACATATATATATATATATATGTATATATATATATATACAGAGATATAGATATTTAAACACACACACATATATGCATACACACACACATATATATATATATATATATATACTTAAAAGTACACACACATATACACACTCTTGAAAAATGGATCTGCCATGAAACATGTGTAGAGCATTTCTCTTAAATCTTCTGTAATTATATGTATATATATATATATATATATATATATATATATATATATATGTATATAATACAAGTTAATTATCAATGTCCAAGGTGTAGGAGAAGAGGATATCGGATGGGTAGGTTCTCCCCTCCATCCGCATTTATTTGTAGCTAAAGAATGGTATCAACAAACCAAAATAATGATAGATTAATAAAAGGAAGCAAAGTTTACATTTCTTGATAAATAAGGATGATAACTTGCTAGGTCCAATTCCTCACGTGTTGACAACTAAGATATTATCATTACTCTCTCATATATATTTCTATAATTAAAGTACATAAATTTACTAAAGTAATTCATTACCAACAAAATGTATCTATATGCACTATAATAACACGTAAAGGCAAATTACTAATATATCTGTGGTTAATATTATTATTGATCACTTCTGCCATCTCTTCATATTACCGTGGTCTTCTACTACTACAACTTATTTTTTCGTCATTCAAGCATAAGCTCTCTCTTCCATTCTTACCCTTGTTCATTACATAGCGAGTGTGGATGAGAAAGGAGAAAAGATGGGATGGAAGATATGAGAATTTGAATTGTATCAATGAAAGATACTATGCTTTAGTTCCTGTTGACAGCAATTGACTTCTTTCATTCTTTACCCACTTTGTGAGCAGTGAAACATCAAAAGATGAAAGGAGTTATAAAACTCAAGATGATGATCAATCAAATTGACCAACAAGTTTCATTTGTGTGACACTAGATGAGAAATTAATAATAACCAGAGAGCATAACCATGAACATACAACCAAGCAGAATATTATATATAAAAAAACAAATAGAAATGATGACCAGAACCTATTAAATCCCAAGGTGCATCTTTCCAATTTAGGAATCAAACACCAATTGATTTAAATAAAACTGGAAGAACGAGCAAAAATAAGTCACTATTCACAGCTTTAGATAGAGATTCATTCTTTTGCAAATGTTTAATCTTGATAAGAAAAATGATTTGCAGGAAGAAGTTGCATTTTGCATTTGTTTTTGTAGACAGAAGCAGACCCAGAGATGATCAGACAGATGAGGTAAAGGTGGCTTGGCTTGATGGCTGAAAAGAGTGAGGTAAAGATGTCTGGTTGGCTGAAAAAAGTGAGGTAAAGGTAGCTGGATGGCTGAAAGTGTGAGGTAAAGGTATCTGGGTGGCTGAAAAGAGTGAGGTAAATGAGTTTGGGTGGCTGAAAAGAGTTGCCCAGAACCAAGCCTGCTGATATGGTGTTGCTGCGATCCTATTCTCCACCATGAATCTACAAGAATTAAACTAACCCATGAAAAAAGAGTAAATAACTTTTTTTCACACATCTAAAATGCCTTCATTTTAACATTGTCATTAAATCATGTGCTCAATGAATTTTGAATTGAAAAAATGAGAAAGGCATAGTTGTTCAGTTAGTTTCATTCTCCCCAATTCCACATAGCCTTGTGCCATACTATACTAAGCGTATATATTTATCAAGTATAGATTGAAAGAAGTTGTCAAGTAGCCAGCTCGAAGAAAGTTGTTTTCCAATAATAACTTTAACAGAGAAATGAAAAATAATTGCTCAGCATAGATTTTTCAATAATGAACTTGTTTTTTTGCTTAATCCAACAAGTCTATATTCTCCAAATATTGACAAAGCAATTAACTGAAGCTAATTAGCCAGTATATCTACACAAAGTTGCTGTTGTTATTGGCTTATTCCTTGGGTACAAGATCAGAGATTTTGTTTCCCATTCTCTTCTCTGTGTTGGTTGTTTTTTTTTTAAGTAGAAAACAGCTCATGTGCACTATCCACTCTTTAGGCCAGGTGCCCTTCCTCTGTGGCTCGGAGAGCTGAGTCAGCCAAGGTGACTACCAAGTGGTAGATATTATTTTCCAGGATAGCCTTCTCTTTGATGGACTTCAATACAGGCCAGGGGGTCTCCATCTGCCCTGCTATTTTACCTATAGCAAGGGGCTGGGAGATGGATTTATATGTTTCCCAAGGGCATTTATGTAAAGTGATCCCAAATTACCTCAGCTGAAATTTGAATTTTGATTTTTGAGTGTGTAGACTGGCAGCTCCTAGACACTCATTCAGACAGATGTTTCGTTGAAGGTTATTTCACAAACGGGCATTTGACCAATGAACATTTGGCTGAATGAACATATGATTTGGATGCAAGGCAAGCCTTAGAGGCTGTAGGGCTAAATGAGACACGTCTTTTGTAGGGCCCCTGTTTAACACTCAAGATCTGAAGAATCTTAGAAATATAAATAAACTTTATACCTCTATGGTACAATCAAAAGCAATCAAAATGTACGCCTGAAAATTTCACAGAAATGTAATTACACTCTTCTGTAACTGATTAACATTATCTACTTCAAATACAATAAAAAAATATTCAAAATATAAACAGTGTAAACAAACACTATTGAATCTTTGAGAAATCAGAAAAAAATTAATATTGTTACTGTTCTCTGTAAACCATCTTGGTCATCTACATTGTGATGTTGTGCGTATTTGACAAGACTAGAATGTGCCCAAGTGTGGGGCCCACTTAGGGACAGGGACCAATTGGTCCAATTGGTTTAAAACCACTTAGGGACAGGGACAGGGACCAATAGGTCCAATAGGCTTAAAGCCACTTAGGGACAGGGACCAATTAGTCCAATTGGCTTAAAGCCACTTAGGGACAGGGACCAATTGGTCCAATTGGCTTAAAGCCACTTAGGGACAGGGACCAATTGGTCCAATTGGGTTAAAGCCACTTGAGTGCAAGAACCGATTGGTCCAATTGGCTCAAAGCTGACTCTGGCTGAATGAATATGTAGCCTTTTTGATTATTGTTTTATAATTTCTTTGCTATGTAACAGCTTTATAATGATATTATAATGATATTATAATGATATTAATGATAAAAACCATAAAAAGGTTGTATAAAACTAAAATAAGGGTAGTTGGAGTTCAGACTTAAGAGCAGGAATGGTATTGAGTAAACCAAAGAGAGAGGGAGGGCAGCACTGTCATGGAGCATTTCACTCTATTCATCCAGGGCTCATTTTTCCAGTTTTTCAACCCTTCCGATGGCCTTCATGTGAGATGATATGGTCACCATTAAAGTTCTCCGAAAAATGCTTGTTTATGGATCATTGGCCCCGGTCGCTGATAATTCTTCATTATTTTGTACTGGTTGGGATTTATCATTGGCACCCATAGCTCCCGGCATGAACCAATAGAACCAATGCTGAACAGTTCACACTGTAGTTGTAGAGATACTGAAGGTTGTGAAACACTGCAAAGAGACTTGAACAAACTATCTAAGACTTGGCTTTTGGATTTTGGTGCTGAAGAGCGTGTGGTGCTGAATTTAGATCATAAATACACATTGAATTGAGTTACAGAGGGTTTGGGTATCGAAGACCCTGCTCTTCAAAGAGCATATCAGCAAGATTTGTAAGAAAGCTAACCAATAGATTGGTATGATTGAGAGATGCTTTACTGACACCAACTAAAGTAGAGAAGTTATATCCTGTGATGATACATAGTTGGCTAGAATATTACGCTCCTGCTTGGAGCCCACATCATGAACAAGATATTGATAAATTGGATGTCTGAAACCTGCAACTTCTCAAGTTGTTTTACCAACTTTAGTTGAAAGGAAGAAAACAGATTTAAAGGAAGCAAATAAATCTATTTCAGGTGGTTATGTAACTTTACCATACACAAAATTTTTTTTTACTGGAGCTCGCCAACTTGATGGACACAGCAAGAAGCTTCTGAAACAGTTATTGAGAACACTCAGAAAAAACTTCTTTTTGAACAGGGTAGTAGATAACTGGAACGCTTTGCCGGATGCAACAATTAGTGTGCCTTCTCAGGGTACTTTCAAGCGGAGATTGCAGAGTAGTGACACATAAGTCATTACCTATCTAAAATGTTTCAATGTTTCAATGTTCACTTTGAATGCTTTGTTCATATCATTAGCACCTTGAGCAGCATATTTTGTCTATATTTGAAAATCTTACTGGAAAATTAGTCTAACTTTGTGGATAGACACCACTGATATTAAGGGCTCAAAATCATCCAATGATACCAACTGCATATTGAATCAATATAAAGAAATGGACATATTTGGTCCAACAGAATGAATTATAAATTACATTATATTATGTAGAAACTTATTTGAGATGATCTCCAGTCATTACATGATTAATATATCACTCACCCTAGACAATGTAGATAGAATAAATGATTAAAGAAAATGGGGCTACTGTAGGAATGGAACCTACCACCTATTAATGTTGTCTAGGACTAGTGATATATATATATCTTGCCTCCGATAGGGTAGCCACTTCAACATAACAATGCTCTTCCTTTTGAGCTATACGGCCGCCGGTAATGCGAAGGCCTAAATAACCACTTTCACACCAAATTCTCATCTCGTTTATTCTCTGTCTATTTGTCTCTTTCAACGCAACAGTTGATTAGTGCATTAGGGCAATAGACATATTTGGTCTGACAGATTGAATTATAAATTGTGTTATATTATACAAAAACTTATTTGAGATAATCTCTTACACAGTTAGTATATCACTCGCCGTAGACAACGTGATTAGAATAAACAATCATAGAGAATGGGGCTGCTGTGGGAATCAAACCTACCACCTATTTATGTTGTCTAGGGCAAGTGATATATGAACCACGTAACGACAGGAGATCATCTCAAATAAGTTTGTATAAAATATAATGCAATTTATAATTCATATTGAATCTACAAAATAATTAAATTATTTTGTGAATTCCTTTCAGCATTATTTTCTATGATGTAAGAAAACAATATTTATTTGCTACAACCTAGTATTATATCATCCCCTTACAGGTTAATATAAATGTGTTAGATTTGAATTCAAGATATCACGTTGGTTTTAGTGATTTGATGTCATTTTTAATACCAGTACATTTATGTTCTGGCAAAATCTAAAACGGTTGAAAGCATAAATAATATTTCAAAAAGGTTTCATCAGTGCGGAGCCAAATTGTCCAGCCGTGTCTACTTGTTTGATCTATAACCAAAAAGTCTATTGGTATAATATAAGTAACTCTGACAAATATTAAAAAGAAAGAAGGTTTGTTATTCGAATAATTAAGGGCAATTTATCAAATGTGATACATGATCAGTCATGTTCTCAAGATAATTCAGAATGACATTTCCATTTTAGGCACAGAGACTGGAAAAGAAGAGAAAAAGATTAAAAAAGGAATATGAGAAAAATTTTCTAAAATTCAATATGGCAGCATTCAAATTGAAGCACTGAGAATTGACTTTGCATGATGAGTTCAAACTCTGATTGAGACAGTTTGTATTTGCTTCATACTAATCCCCTTGGGAAAGGCTTGAATGCCCTTCTCCCCCTCTCTCAGATACGAGTAAAATAGCGTAGAATGAATGGAGTGAAGCAGTGGGAACTACTCCTATTTCACATATTGTAAAAAAGAGTAGAGGGCAAACGTGTTATATGGACCTTGGGCAGGGACAGCTGAAGCTGTAGCCAGTGTAAGAGCACTACTTACTTTTTTTGCACTTAAATGTGAAAAATTAAATCATCAGTCAGTCAAAAAGAATTTCACAAAGCAAAAAAGGAATACTAATCCCCTTGGGAAAAGCTTGAATGCCTTTCCTCCCGCCCAATACGAGTAAAATAATCTCCTTTTGGACAATTCTAAACTGGACAACCTCAATCTGAACAATTTCCATCAGGGCAGCTGAATTTTCAAAAAACAAGGGTGAACGCTGCCAGTTGTTGTAAGTCTTGATATCCCGCACCATATAGTTTGATGGATTCTATGATGTCTCAGACTCCTGTTTTTTCTATAATGTATTGTGCTGTTTTGTGATCTCTCCGCGTGAGGTCAAGCAAGTATCACTCTTCGCACGTCAAATGGTTCACAGTTAAAGGGTTTTCGGATAGGTTTCACGTCTCAGCTCCATAGGTGACTACCGAGACGATGCATTGGTTGTATACCTTTCTTTTTAGGACGAACGGGATTTTCTTGAGACTCTTGCTAATTAATCGGATAAAAAAAAAGTCTCGAATAACCAGAAAACTTGAAGAGTCTGGTTAATTAATCGGACGAAAAAGCAATAAGTGAAATGGAAAAAAGGCATAAAATCTATCGTAAAAACAAAAATTTAACACAAAATATTTCTATGTTTATTTTAAATATTGAAAATGGAAATTGAAATGTTGAATTAAATTATCGGCCCTGAATATTGATTTCCTGATGTCTACTTAATACAGACAAATAAAAATATACAGGTGTACTATGATAGTGTATGCCAGCCAATATCTCTATAAGTACAAGCGGTACCAAGATATACCAATTTAAAACACCGTAAATAGAGGTCTGGTTAGTCACTTGATAGAAACCGTCATGTGACTAATGTCTTTTGGCTGCATGCCATCTTGGTGGGAGACCGATTTAAAAATTTGAAAAAGGTGTGATCAATAAATGAATTATTTCTCTTGCCTTTTGTTGGTCGATCATCACTAAAAAGACCGAATCTTCTGAAAAAACAAGGGTGAATACCGCCAGACACAAACTAAGTGATCAATTTAGCTTAAACTTACATTGCAAATTGAAGTATGCCCCTTCCCCGCTTAAAAACCTACTTAGGAGGGAATTTGAAATAATGATGAGAAAATGTTTTTTTCAACTCTTTAGCCCCATTAGTGATGTACATGTACATGATAGATAGATAGATGGATACATACATACATACATACATAGCCAACTAGCCAGACAGCCCAACTTAGAAACTGAAGAAACATATGTTGACAGTCTTGGTTGACAGTTCGGATACTGTAAAGCACCTTTCAATCAGTAAAGGTCATTTGATATTCAAATAGTCTTGACCAATATCCTTATGTTTGTTGTTTCAATCACATTTGATAAGGAGTTTATCACATCTGGTCAAACGAAAAGAGATTGCTTTGACTACCAAAGGATTGGAATCTCATATATATATATATATATATATATATATATATATATATATATATATATATATATATCTATGATTTTAAATGAGCTGAATTTCAAGACAGACAGATCTCCCTGAACGGTGCAACACTGTCTTCTTGCCCCATCTCTCCATTTAGCTTTGTGTAAGACTTAGCCAAGCTTTGAAAATATCAATTACCAGCAGGAATATCTGGTGTTACCCAGGGAAAAAAATTCAAATGCAACAACACAGCAAATGATAAGGATGCATACACACCTCCCCCACCTCTCCTGCGCAGACCTGTGCACACCCTCCGGCAGGCCAGCATAGCCCCGTCTAAAACCTTAAGAATTGATTTTTCTCGAAACTGAGATTTCATGAGTTCACCTCTGGCATTAGAAGTTTGCATGTCGAAGTGGACTATCGGATTTAAATAACACCTATGTTTTATTGTTATGTATGGCCTGGAGGTTGGGTATTGGTTTTGGCTCAAAGAAAAACGTGTTTTACTGTCGGATCGAGGTTGTATTCTTATGGAAAGAAAAAATACTACTAAACTGATATAAGCACTAAAAGAAAGAGAAATTCGGGTTGGCACTTTCTAACGAGGAACGAAAAGTAAGGGTCTAGTTTAGGAATATAATAAGTAAAACACTCCCTCTAAAACCTTTAACATTTTTTCTCAAAGCAGATGAATTTCCAGAAGGTTTGAATGTCTAATAGATCGAAAGCATGTAAAATTAAAAGAAAAGAAATTTTGAATTTTCTCTATTGGAATTTGAACCTTGTTCACCAATTCCATTTCCATGCTTTTAATCACTTGGCCATTGGTACTTCCACCAAGCCTTTTTAGAAATAAATAGAAGTCTAAAAAGAAGCATTCAGATTAGGGCAGAAAAAGTAGTTTTGAACCAAAATTGACCTGCCGAAACCTTGGAGGACAGTGATATATCTTATATCATCCAGGGGTCAATTTAATCTTATAAACAAATTTTTAGCCCCTAGGGTACTGTTGTTTGGGTAGCTATAAGACTGATATATGATAATAAATAAACGTTTGCCATCTTTATTGTTGTATACTAGATTAAAAAAACAAAAACTTTAATGTAAAAATGTTTAAGGAATTTATGAAATTAAATTTTCAAAATGTTTGTGCAATTCTAAATTGTTCAGATTTGTTTGTGTCTTCATCAGTTAATGAGTCATGTGACTTTCTTGGTAAAGATTACTCAGTCATTATTATTAGTTTTAGAACTGATTGAGAGAGAGAGAGAGAGAGAGAGAGGGGGGGGAGAGAGAGATGGGGGGACAATGAAGGAGAGAGAAATAAAAAGTTGAAAAGAAAAAGTCGAAGAAAAATAAACTCAGAGAGTGGGAGAAAGAGAGAAGGCTAGAAAGAAAGGGAGAAAGAGCAAGAGAGTGGGAGAGCAAGAGAAAGAGCGAAAAGAAAGAAAGAAAGAAAGAAAGAAAGAATGGGGAAGAAAAAGGGAAGATGGAGATGAAAGAGTGAGGGGGAAAGAAAGAGAGAAAGAGAAAAAGAGAGAGGAAGGGGGAGATTTTGAAAGAAGAAAAACCAAGAGTAAGGGGAAATCATTTACATGTCACCTAAACTCAGTACAGAACCTTAAAAATATTGCTGTCTATAATCTAATGTACAATGATTACGAGTCAGTTGCTTTTTTTTGTTTTGTTTTTTGACTTTTTTTCTCTTTTGATTTCAATTTGCACAGGTAACAAAGAAAATCATGTTGAAATTACGGAAATATCACCCCCCCAAAAAAGAAGAGAAAAATTGATGGCAAACAAAACAGAAAAAGACAACTTGGCATATAAAATGTTGATCTCAGATATAATTATGCCAAAAAGACTCTTTGTAAGCAGTTGGCTGGGTAACATATTTTGATTTGGGAGGATGTGATGTTAAGAGTCGAAAAAAAGAAAAACCTGAATCGGATACGTATGGCTGAAATCTAATTAGAGCAGGACTGGCTTTTAGGTCTTTTTTTGGGTCTTTTTTTGTTTTTCAATTAGCCGAACTAGTTCGTTTTATCTTTATTTCTTTGTTGTTTTCATTTTTTAATTGAAAAACAAGGTTATCGAGAGCTTTAGTTCTTCATTATGACTTTATGGATAGAATTTATCCATCCACAAACACAATCGACATCAGGATCTGATGACTCTACAGCCTTGATTAGAAATGGATGATTAATTAGTTCTGACTTTAACAGAAATTCCATTTTTTGTTTGTTTTTGTTTTGCCTTTCTTTTATAAGAAACTGTCCGCGAAAAATGTCAATGTAGGTTTCTCCAGTTTTCAAGTTGGTCTGGCTGACTGACTACCTACAGGCTACACGAATCGAGCTAAAGTGCTAAAAATGTAAACATTTACTCTTTATAAGTCTGGCTGGATGACTATGTTATATATACATCGTGTGTTCTGGCGGTACCAAAGGTGCTAGAGGGCTGAAAATTTTTACATTTTTTTCTTGTTTTTTTCAAAATTCGCCCCTAAATATGTTTTTTTTAGCCAGGGGAGGGGGAGTTCAATTTGCAATGTATGTTTAAGCTAAAATGATCCCTTGGTTCACGTCTGGCTGCCTCATGCTTGTGTATTTTCTATAATTTGGACTTGAGTGAATAACCTGACCTGTTTTTTGCCAAGTGAAAATGCTGCTTGTATAATGGTTAAGGGCATGGAGAATAGAATTGAGGAATCAAGTTCAATCCCTGGTTGGGGCATTTTGCATTCTCTTTGAACTAATGCCCTTGGGAAAGGCAGTCAGCCAGTCAGTCAGTCAGATTAACTCAAAAACCTGAAGAAACCTATTTTGACAGTTCAAGTGAAAGTTTTGGTTGAAAGTTTCTAATGCATATAATTGACATTCCGATTATAGGATTATCAAAAAAAATCAAAATTTCAACTCATGAAAAGGTTTGCTATTTTTGCACTAAATAACATAATCCATAGGACCATTGGGTGCTACACCTACATAAAATTTTTGAGAGCCACTCCCATCTCTACCCCAATCCAAAACTTTCAACTGATCTGTTTGCGTCATTAGAAGAACAAGATATAAATGATTGAAACTTTATATTAATTAGATATCAAATACTTATATTATTTGATATTTGATCATTTATATTACTTATAACTTATATCAATTTTATGTCAATTTAACATTATATGTTAATTCATATCAATTAACATTATATTTCTAATATTACTTATATATTATTTTAATATCATTCAATGTTATGTATTTACCTATATATATCATGCTGAATACAGATCTTGGTAATTCATCCCAAAATTTTAAAGAAACAATTAAATTGAAAATTGGGTTGAAGTCAGCGGTTTGATCTATGCTATGAAATCTGACATTTGTGAGCCCAAAATGGTATAAATATCAATCTATCTGTCTTTTTGAAACTTTTTTTAACAAACATTTCTTCTCTCACGTGATTATTCATTTATTATTTCACTCAACATTTAGGAGTATTGAACTCAATCACAAGGACAGTTTCTATCGACTGGCTAAGGCTAAATTGTAAATTTCTTGCTTGGCGTTCGATGATTAGATTACGTTTATCAAATTGAATTGTAAAGATTGTTTTAGATGTCACTAGATTACTTCTTGTAGCCGGTTTGACATTGATGTTGGGTTTGTAAAAAACAAGGAGAAGTAGAGAAAATGAAACTGATAAAAAAAAAAATTAACCTACCAAATAATCAAGGATTTGAAAGAAATACAATATTCTTTGATGAACAGATTCATAATGTAATTGTACATACACTGATGATTATATTAGAGAAACAAGGAGATCGAAAAATAAATTAGAAATGGAGGTAAAAAAAACAAATTAATGGTATGAAATTGAGACAAGAATGTCTCGGCTTATTTTTTTTCTTTTTTTAATTTGAAATACCAATGCTCTGTTGTCAGATGAAGAATTATTATTTGATAAAGAAAAAAAAAAAAGAAGAAGGGGATGAAATAGGACGAAATGAGCAGAAAAATGCATTCTGGGTAATAAAAAAAAAAAAAAAAGAAGGGAGGGGCAATACATGAAATAGATAAATAAAACAATCAACCAAACAAACAAACAAACAATATGGAGAGTTCTATGTCAATCATTAACTTAAGTCCCTTGATTGGGTAGATGTAAAAGATGAGGGCAAAGTCGTTGATTCAATTCTGCAGTCGATGTTGCTTCCAAATTTCTCAGGATGATTGTCATCAAGGTTCTTGTATTTGGGTGGAGAAAAAAACAATCAAATGTACTTGATCGACCAACTAAAACTGAAAGCATACACACATGCATTTGTAAACACATATAAATATACACGCACATGCACTCATACACACACACACACACACACACACACACACACACATATATATATATATATATATATATATATATATATATATACATTCCCCAAGCAAATCTGTTTTGTACTTTGTTGTACTTATCAATCTGGCCAAATGTATAAAACAACAAATCTTCATTTAGTAAAAAAAAAAATATATGTATATATATATATATATATATATATATATATATATATATGTATATATATATATGTATATATATATGTGTGTGTGTGTACTAAAAAGCTATTTAAAATACACAAATATATATTTGAATATACCCATTTTTTTTCAGGGAAGATTTGATATCTTGAAAATTTTGCCAGATTGGTAAGTATGATAGAGAATGAAACAGATTAGTTTGGAAAATATATCTCATATTTTTATCTATATATTCATATATATATATATATATATATATATATATATATATATATATATAAGAAATGTACATGTTTGGTCCAGCAGAATGAATTATAAATTGCATAATGTCATATAGAAACTTATTTGAAATGACTTCACATCATTACATGGTTAATATATCATTCAGCATGAGGCTGCTGAAGGAAACAAACCTGCCACCCATAGGGTAGCCGTTTCAACATAGCAATGCTCTTAACATTATGCTAAAAAGCCTGCCAGTAATGCAAAGACCAAATAACTGCTTTATACATTCATATACATATATAAACACATATACCCACACATATACGTTCATGTGTATGCATGCATACTCATATAAACACACAAACATACCTACACACACATGTATATACACATACACATATAAAAGCACATGCCCATAAGGGATATTAGATAGTCTATAACCATACTGAAGAGTTGTAATACAAAGAAACAGCTGTCTGTGGATGACATAATTATTAATTATCATCATAATTAGCACCCCCTCCTTTAGGGTTAAGCACTCTTTGGTAGGGCAACTCGTCCATTATAAGCTTCCATAGCAATGCTCCCCCAATTCTGGAATGAAGCACTCTGGTGGATGGGGAATTATGCATAAGTAAATATATTGCTTAATTCTGTCTGACTGACCGTCCAGTTCTACGTAGGGCAGAGGTAAAATGTCATCCTCTGGGTCTGAAGCGAAGGTTTTGATTCTACCTCACGGCACTGGAAGGGATAGTCTGTAGCAACATTGAAGAGTTATAATACAACAAAGGATAGTCTATAGCCAAACTGAAGAGTTATAATATAATAAAACAGCTGTCAATTATTAATTATTATACACACACACACATATATATATATATATATATTTATATAAAGACATAAGATACATATACATATGCAGACATACACATATACAAATACAGATATAAACATATGCAAACACAAATAAACATATATAAATACATATGCACATGTATACATAGATATGGACAACACATAAAGCTGACATAAGCATTTACGGTGCCCTAGGCAGAATTTGGTACATCATAGAATCCATTAAAAATCTCAAATGGCAGTGGGCTGGCCATATTGCAAGAATGGTGGACAATGGACATCACGACTCATGACATGAATTCCCCGAGATCACATGCGCAACTGAGGCCAGCAGAATATTAGATTGAGAGACGAGTAAGACAAATTCAGAAAATACTGGCTCTGTGACGCCCATGATAGAGAAGTGTAGTGAATCCTAGGGAAAGTCTATGGGGAGCTGATTGCCTTAATGCGGCCCTGTGCAAAACCTGATTAGGAGTCTCAATTTCTTCTTCGAGACTCTCCGATGGCTATGGGGATCCTAAGCAGTTGCTTAGTTGGCTTATACATCGTGTCAGCTCTGGTTACATATATACACGTATATGCACATATACATATATATATATATATATATATTTATAATGTGTACAGTAGAGAGTGAGACAGACTCGCGAGTAAAGTGTTTAGAGGTAAGGTTTATTGATCCTTAGATGTAAATTGTCCAGACATGTTTCGGGATTCTTCCCATCTTCAGTGGTGTGTGCTGTGTGAGTACGTGTTAAAAGTTACATATATATTTTATATATGTATATATATCTATATCTATATATATATATATATATATATATATATATTTATATACATATACATGTAAGCAAGTGATAATTGTAGAGAGATTTTTATAGGGAAACATTTCTTTACAATTACCACATTCTCTTAGACTGTCCAATCTAATGACATACGTAAGTAATCGTATACAAACATGAAATCGATGAAAGGATTATCAATTTGGATTTTTAAATGGAAAATCCAATTGGGAACCAATCCTTATTTGACAAATGATCAAAGTCACTATGGGTTTCTTCAGTTTTCAACCTGATCTGGCTGGCTAGCTGATTATGTATGTATATATGTATCACAATTGCAGTCGCACAAATGGAGCTAGAGGGCTGAAAATTAAAATATCTTATCCTTGTCATGTCTAGCAAAAACCTTTTTCGGTGATCACTGCCCAACAAAATTTGAGACAAGCAACTTATCCACTGATCAATCCTTTCTCCAATTTTCAATTGATCACACCTAACATGGCATGCTGTCTAAAGATGTTGGTTGCATGATAGTTTCTATCGTATGATTAACCAGACCAGCTAACTATTATTCTTTTATTTTATTGGCTTCTGTTGAATATGGATTTAACAGCTGATACGGTAGTAATGGGAGAGTGGTCTATCCACCAACTTGCTCTCTTCTCACACACACACACACACACATATATATATATATATATTATATGCTTTTTTTACACTTAATCTTTCATGAATGACATAGGTAAGGGCTTTTAAAAAGAGGATTTTGTAGTTACTTATCTGATAGATAAGTTAGAATTGGCCAAATCAACTGTAGTTCAGATATTGAAAGGAAAATCGAAAGATGTATTGCTGTCAGCCATATTTGATGAATAATTACAATTCATCTATGGGCATAGCCAAAGATTTGGGAGCCTGAAGCACTCGGCTCCCTGAGGAGACCCCTTCAGCATTTAGCGAGATTTGCTCTTGTGTAACGTCAGTAGAAAACAGTTGGTGAACTACAATTTATAAAGCTTTTGGGGACTACCCTCCACTGGTGGCCTAGGGGGCAATTTCAAATCGTTCCCTTCCTCCAGCTACAAATCTGATTTCATAAAAAATTAAAATTTGTACATTAAAAAAAAAATCAAGCAGTGAAGAAATAATGAGAAGAAACACTGACATTTTTACGATTGTATTGTTATCCACTGGTATTCTGAAAATACCCTGAGCCCCCCACCTGGGAGTATATCTTTTTGTCTCCCCCTTGAATAATGGCTGTATGGCCGTCATATAATTTAGAGGTTTGCGCAACATAGAAAATACACCATGATTGTGGAATCGAAAAAAAGAACAACCGACATCTTTGATAACATTAAAGGATAATAGCTAGAAAATGGCTAAACCCAAGGACATTTCTTGCATACACTATTTACTGACCTGCATCATACAAGAAAAATTAAGTGAAAAAAAGCATATATATATATATATATATATATATATATATATATATATATATATATATATATATATATATATATATATAGATATACACACACATATATGTGTGTCTCTGCGTATGTATACATATATATGAATCTTAGTGCATAAAGACGGTTTTGTTTCAGGTCAGCATTTATAAGTACACAAAATATGTATAGACGTATAAATTTAAGTGTGCGTATTTATTGGGATGAAAGAAAGTAGGTTTATCAAATGGGAATTCGGTTAGAGACTGACAAAAGAGGAATTCCTTTTATCAAAGAAGCATTGTCATCATAAACAGCTGAAAATTGAAATAACCTTTTTGGAATAGAGACAACAAAGCTGTGAGTGATGACAGCTTTTCATGACAATTTAGTTTCTGGCTCCTTGAATATCCAGACAATAACAAATGCCCAGATCTGTAGTAAGTGGTGTAGTGATGTGGGAAGGCATGAGAATGGTGTTCCCTTACTTCATTATGGAGGAGGGGGAATGGTGTTCACTATTTGTATTTCACTAAAATTCTCCCTTTGAACAATTCACTGATAAGAATAATTAACCAGTATTTGTCCAATTGCTTATCCTATATGGTCTAAAAATATATGAAATCGATAAATATAAAAGAGTTTTTTCTGGATGGGGAGCATATAGCTTAAATATTATCATTATCAATATTTGTCCAAGACACATAGCTTTGCAAGCATTTTTTGTAATTGTACAGTAACAAGCTTGGCTGATGGCTGCTACTGGTACTGTCAATGTGACAGATATTGTCGAGAGAAGACAGAGGGAAGAAAAGAAAGTTAGGTTTTCTAATAAGAGGATAGGAAGGGAGAGGTGAGAAAAGAAAAGTAGTTTAATATGAGGATAGAGACAGAGAGAGAGACTGAAGGCGTCTCCTGATACAATAAGTGTGACTTATATTAATCTTATGTATGATTATTAATTATAGAAACAAGACTGTAACCAAAATTGTCAACAAAGTTTCCTTCAGTTTTCAAGTTGGTCTGGCTGACTAAGTATGTATATATATATGAATTGTGCATGCATGGTACAAGAGGGCTGAAAATTTAAACATTTATTCTTTTTATTCAGAAATAGCAATATTTTTCATTTTTCAATGATTCCCTCCAAAATAAGTGGAGTTCAATTTACAATGTAAGTTTATGCTAAATTTGTTCCTTAGTTTGTGTCCATCTGCATTCACGCTTTTTTTTGAAGATTCAGACTTTTTAGGGATGCAACAGAAGATGAGAGAAGTAATTCATTCATTGCTCTCCCCATTTTCCAATTTTTTAATTGATCACCCACAAAACAGCATGCTGCCAAAAGTTACTTGTGATGTGACCATGGGTGTCCACTTGGGGAATTTGAACGAGGCATTTGCCCCCTTTTTGATCAAGTCTCTATGTCAAGGATGAGAGGGTTTGAAAGTTGGAACCTTATAGTCAATAAAGGATAATAGTGTTGTACAATTGTTTTATGTAACCCCAACTTACTGTACCAATATAAAAATATGGTACCATCATTTGTTGGTGTTCTGAAAATGCTTTTTGCCCCCAACAGCGAATATATCCTTTTGCTTTCCACTGGAAAATTGGCAGCGGTCGTCCATGCCTGTGACGGTTTTTATTGACTGACTAACAAGACCTGTTCTTATTTTATTAGTTGTATCAAGTCTATACAAATTTCTGATCTGAAACTTGCTAATTAGGCTTATCCACAAAATTACATTACTGCAAAAAATAGGAATTGAAATAACCTTCTGATCCCATATGTTAGCCAGTTGATAATTTTGGATATCTTACGAATCTGTAATAATATCCCAAATGGAATTCCAATATCAGCTAATCCTTCAATAATATGGACTGATAATGTAGATTATCTATCAAATGAGTTATAATATTATTTGTAATCTTTATGTTGGCAGACAGATTATAACCAAAATTAAATAAATGTTCATGCAAGACTTAGATATGAATAAATCTGTATACATATATATATATATCTATATATATATATATATACATTTGTGTGTGTGTATATACAGTTTTGTGTTTATGCATACATGTGTTTATAATCATGTAGTATAGACATAATAACATAATAATGCAACTATGTATATATATATGTGTGTGTATATATATATATATATATATATATATATATGAATATACATATATATATATATATATATAAAATTACATGATCATTTTGTCCTTACATCCATTTATATATTTACAATGGTAACATCTACATTCACCTGACTACATTTATATACATATATATTTATATATGTGTTTGTATGTGTGAGTACTTTTGTGTGTTTATAAACATATACATTTACATATATTGATGTATGTATACATATGTACATATATATATATATATATATATATATATATATATATATATATATATATATATGGATATAAGAACATAACGTTACTATATGCATGTATAATAGTTACATTTGTATTGTATGCATATATGCAAATGTGTATGTATAAGTTTATTTGCATGTGTCTGTATCTTTGTGTCTCACATGTATGTATTTCATTCTAATCTATCCTCAGCAAAAAAGTTGTCGATCCTTCTCATCCCTGCCCCCCAAAGCCTGATAATCTGATAAGGGGGCGGGGGCTGAATCAGTTTTTTTCATGAAATGAAGGAAATACTGGCTCATCATATGTCCGTGTAGGAGTTCCGAACATGCAGATCGTGCTGAGAAAAAGATAGTAATGAATGGGATTTGAAAAAATGTTGGTGGTCATTTGTCACCAAGATAAGGCTTGACCACAAAAAAGTATAAGGGACAGCAGAAAAGATGGCAATTTTGGAAGAAAAGATAACTAACAAAAGAAAAACACCCATTGGTAAAGCTAATAATGGTAAAAACTCTTCATTCTCATTCTGGTATTAAAAAAAAAGAAGTCACGTATACAATCACGCAGCACTCATAGATACTCTCATATGGATATGTGAACACGCACAGGTACACACCCCATTTCATATACACACATGATTAAACATTGTTATATGTATGAACAGTTGCTGACTGGGCCTAAAATCTCTATAGGGAAAAAGACGTAAAGCGGCTGACCTAATCCTAAAAATTTTTTCGATCCCATGTATAGGTCAAACGTTGATTGAGAGTCACAAAATCAGTCCTTCATGGTATGCTTTTTTTTAGATCATGGATCCATCAAAGAAGGTCAATCAGTAGATTTCTCAGTCTCCCAGGGGGCCAGTCCCCCACTGTGTATGGATGCACATGTGCACACATGGACACACACTATCAAAAGAGTCAATAAGTTAATAAGTATAGTCATTTACTAAGTTTAGCTTAATTTGACCTAAGGCACCCAGTGACAATCAAAATCACTACCATGAAGTAATGATCTTGCAGACCAGCCTGGTAATGTTGGTCCGGCATAAGGTTATACTAGTGGGGTACCTATGCGGATCCAAATCACTACAGTCGCAAATTGATCAGTGAGACTAGCTTGGTAACCTTTGCCTGAGTGAGAGCCATCTTAGTTATTTGCCAAGCTTAGCTCAATCTGCCAAACTGCTTGTTTACCACTACTCCATGGTGATTTACTGAAATAAGGATTTACTAAGCTTGTCTTACTTTGGCACAAAGCCACAAATGTGCGGCAATCAGTGAGAACTGAATTCACAACAGTACTAAATTGGTCTGTGAAACTAGATTGCTAATCTCTACTCTATGGTGAGATGCCCAATATGGATGCTATAAAATTATATATATGATGAGCCTAATTGTGGAGTATAGAGTTGCTAAAACCTTAATTGATTATCTCACTGCCAACTGAGTAATCCTATGGGAGAGTGTATGTTCATGCATGCGCAATAAGGCTCTAATTTGTTGTCAAATTACTTCAAGGTTGCACAACCGGCCCTCTTAGCAATAACAGCCCAACAAAAGGCAAGAGAAATAACTTATCTGTTGATCACCCCTTTTTACAATTTTTTAATTGATCACCTCAATACAACATGCTGCCAAAAGATGTTGGTCATGTTATGGTTTCTACTGTGTGACTAATCAGACCTTGTTATTCTTTGTATTGCTCATGCTGTTACTGAAATATTCAGGTGTACAGCTTTGTGGGGAAAGAGTGGAGCCTCTTTTCAAAAGAAATAGATGGCAGACAGAAAATTGAGGCTAATATGCTGTCTGGTCTGGTTTATTCTCAGGAATGTGAGTCACTCTAGCAATATGATTCTCAGTAACCTATATAACACTGGTGATTCTAATTCATACAGGGCGATGCTCTTCAATTCCCCCCCTGCTGAGCCACAACACATTGCAGAGACAACACAAACTACAAATTCATTTGTCTAAACTACTCTTGGAATGATAATGACTTTTCTCAAAATTGTCACTCAATAGAAACCATCATACAACCAAATCTTTTGGCAGCATGCCGTTTTGGGGTGATCAATCAAAAATTCGAAAAAGGGCTGATGAATTAGTGAGTTATTCTCTCATCTATTTTTAGGCAGTGATCACTAAAAAGGTCAGAATTAAAAAAAAAAAGCATGAATGTTGGAGGATCAATTTAGCATAAAATTACTTTGCAAATCAAAACCCCACCAAAAACCTATTTGGGGATTTGAAAAAAAAAAAGAGAAGATATACAAATTGTAAATGTTCGAATTTCCATCCCTCTTCAGTAGTGTGGCCTATACACGTGATAAGTTTATAACTAATCAGCCAGACTGCCTTGAAAACTGGTGAAACCTATGCTGAGAGTTTTGGTTGATGGATTCTAATTAAAGAAGGTATTTTGAGACCTATGTGCTCATTAATCATGTCATCAGTTTTATTGGTGTGTGAAACTTGGACTCTCATCACGGCTGAACTCCAGAGAAAGATTCAAGACATGAAAAATGAAGGTTAGTGAAAAATCTTAAGACGTCTCCTTCACTGATTGTGCACCTGAAGAAATTGGTAGAAGAAGGTTTTATTGCCCAAAATATTGTGGTAAAAACATTAGTAACACAAAGAATGAGTTCCGTAGCCCCAACAACTCTTGGGATGATAATGTATCCTCTCAAAACTATAGTTGGTACCAACAAAAATCTTATTTAATCGCATGTGACCATTGTATAAGAGTCAGACAGCCATAAAAATGGATTCACTCTCTCAGTGAACAAGTTGCCATAAACTTGAAACTAAGAGGATAATTGAGAGTCGGGCTCATTTTCCGGTGTTTTTTCTGCGGAGGAGATCTCTCAGACTTGAAACTAATCAGGGATCCCTCTTCAGACGATATGAATTTATGTACATGAAATGAGCGATTAATTTATCGAACTCTTGAAAAAATTCAATAAGGAAACATAAATATGGAAGAGAGAGAGACAAAAGAGGAAGAAAGAAAACTTATTTGTTCATTCATTTATTTATCAAATAGGAATACCTCTATAGGCATCTCTGTAAATGATTTACATTAAAAATATTATATTCGACCTTAAAATACACATTAATTCAAATCATAAAAACGTATGGAACTCAGTAAAATACAGATCTGGTTAGTCACTCAATAGAAGCTGCTATGTCACCGACGTCTTTTGGCAGCAGGCTGTTTTGAGGGTGATCAATCAAAACATTGGAAGAATAGGGGATCAATGAATTAGTTACTACTCTTGCCTTTTGTTGGTCAGTGATCACTAAAAAGTATGATCTTCAAAAAAGCATGTGGGCACTAACTAATTTAGCATGAACTTACTTTGCAAATCCTCCCCACATACATATACACTATAGATATATTTAGGGGTGTGTTTAAGAAAACCCCAAAAGGAGACAATAAGGAGCAAATGTTCAAATTTCCAGCCCTCAAACTCCATTGTTGTGGCCTGTGCATCTGATACATACATATATATAGCCAGTAGGATCTACTTTAAAACTGAAGAAATCTATTTTGGGAGTTTTGATGACAGTTCTGGTTTACGGTTTCTAATTACAAGCTCGTCAGTACAGAGAAGCATGAACCAGGCATATTTTATTTTCAGTTGATAACTCCCTAAATTGTTGTATTAATTCATTTTCTATCCTAGATTATCAGGATTTGTTCAAGTTATTCATAAAACTATTTATACTTGTACTGTTTTTTACATGAGATAATAAACTATTGTAGTACACCGTAGACCCCTTATAACATGGCTTGAGATAATATGGAATTGCTTATAACACAGCTTGAGCATGAACTCCAATTTTCAAAATGTTAAATTTGGCTCTCAAAATGATAATTAATTATAAAAATACAAAGACTATAACTGATTCAGGTTACACCAACTGTAAAAAGGAAGTGAAATGGACAAAAACATTTCAGTAGTCAGTAAACAAAACTCATTGCCCCTTTCTTTTTCATCTATTGCTTGAAAGATTACAAATGTATTGTCAAACTCATACTCTAGACACTCACTACATATGTATCGAAGTTTTTTTAAAATATAACCTTCTGGTGAGGTGACATGATTTTTAAAAATTTTTATTTATTCATTTCTTCCTGTTGGACAAATCTCACCCTACCCTCCTCTCCACCTCCAAAATTTTCTCTTCATTTCCACACGACTTACTGTCGTAATGAAGTTAAGGGATAGGTCTGGATTTAGATTAAGGTTTCTAAAAGTGGAAAATTTGTTACCATGCAGACTCACTTATAACGTAGTTGAAAATTAGGGACCCCGACTTCTGCATTTTAACGCGTCTATAGTGTATTTGAAAATTCTTTAGGATCATTACAACAGTAATCTCTTGAACTTGTAAGGGACTAGATATTCTATCAATGTTAAATGTGTCATACTAGGTTTATGTATATATTCATATCTATATACACATATATATATATATATATATATATATATATGTATATATATATATATATATGTATATGTATATATGTATATATATATATATATATATATATTTATATATGTTTACGTATGAGCAAGTGATGAATATCAGGGGAATGAGATCATACTTGTGGGGATGTTCATTTTCCAAATTTTATGAAAACTTGGCTCATTTAAATCATGTACTCTATCATTTCACATCATCATCATCATCATCATCATTTTGTCATTCTCCTACCCCCTCATCATCACCACTACCATCATCATCATGTATCTCTCCTCCTCATCATCATCACCACTATCATCATCATGTCCTCTTCATCCTCCTCCTCATCATCATCATCATTACCATCATCATCATGCCATTCTCTTCCCCTCCTCCTCCTCCTTATCATCATAATCATTACCATCATCATCATGTCATTCTCCTTGTCCTACTCATCATCATCATTACCATCATTATCATGTCTTTCTCTTCCCTCCTCTTCATCATCATCATTATCATCTTACTATCATCATCATCATCATCATCATCATCATCATCATCATCATCATCATCACCCCACCCCCATCTTCATCCGAAGCATTTTAATATCTCTGAATCTTGCACATGCATTTGACTGGCTCGTACATACAGCGGAGGTTTGTCGAAACGACCAGATGTTCGAAGATGGGAAAGATACCCTTTTCATTCTTTCCCATCGCTTGTCCCATATAGATAAACATCGATACAAGAATGCTTTGTCTTATCTGATTATTTAATTATTACCTTTTTTTTTCCATGTTACGCAAGTTTTTTTTGTTTGTTTTTTTTCTCTCAAAAAAATAAATAAAAAGAAGCAGAATATTATTTTAATAGGTAATAAACATTGACGGGGCAAGAATTACGAGATAATTTACTTAGATCAAATATAAGAGTAGACATAATATTTGAGATATCTTTTTTCATTTTTTAATCTTTTCGCTTATTAATGGTCATGACTTGAATTAAAATTTTTACTCATTTCATAGAGTTTGTAAAAATATATTAATTCAAGCATTTTTTTTTTGCAATATCAAATTAATTTTAATCGATTCATATATGCTTTATAACAGCTAATTTTATAATGCTTATCTGAATTTAAAAAAAAAAATTATTTTATATCATACAATTTTTTTAATTAAATATCAATTTTATTTTACTTATTGAGAAGCACATATATTGATTTGTATTTTTTATATCGTGTAAAGCTTTTAGATATTCATTTTATTTTATTCATGGAGAAGTATATACATTTATTCATATTTTTTATATTATTTAGATTTTTAAAAATGAAATATTCATTTTATTTTATTCGTAGAGAAGTTTATATTGTATATCTTTATATTTCAGTATATTTATGAACATTTTATTAGAAACTGTCTGCTAGAACTGTCACCAAAACTTTCAACATAGGTCTCTTCAGTTTTCAATTCAGTCTGGCTAGCTATGTATCTATCATACTTACAGGTTGCATCAGTGTAGCTAGAGACTTGAAAATTTATGCACTTACTGTTTGGTATGTTGAGAAAAACAATTGGTATTGCGTTTTGAAAATTCCCCTATAGGTTTTTAGTGGGGGTTCAATTTACAATGTAAATTAATGCTGAATTAATCACTTAGTTGATGTCTGGCAGTGGAAACTATAGATAGTATCCACATTGTTTTTTTTTAAAAATTCAAACTTTTTAATGATCATGCCAATAAAAAGTCGAGAGGAGTAATTCTTAATTGATCACCTCTATTTGGCTGCCAAAAGAGATTGGTTATATGACAATTTCTATAGACTGACTAACCAGACATATTTTTATTTGTGGTTATCCTAATTACTTAGAATTATTGTAATTAATTAATCAAGAAAAATGAATTCCTTCATTCAGTGATACATTTTTATGGTTTTTATTTTTGTCTATTCAAATTTACTTATATTATTTTTTGAAACTTATTTTAAACTGTTTTCTAGAATTATTTCTACTGATCTTTGTTCTTTCTTATTTGCTTTGAATGCTGTATATTGTAAATCGAATTTTTGAAATATATATTAAGTATATGAGATGCTACCCCAAAGTCCCTTTAGCCCCTGTGAGCTGTCATGTTTGCTAATGTAAGAATATCCATGTTCAGAGCTAATGGTTTAGAAGACAGTGCCTAACATAAGACTCCTGTATTATAGTGAATGATGCCACTACTGTAAGGCAGTTATGGCTGGTTACCTTATACACAACATGATCTAGCAAGCTAAATTTAGTCAACTTTTATGGTGCTATTTTCATACCATCAATTTTTAATTTTCAAAATTCTAATATCAAAAGATGTTGAATTATAAATTTGTTTTAAAGGTAGGTAGAAGAAAACTGGGACAAGTGTAACTCGTTATTTTGAAGACTTTGTCTCGGTTTAATTACAGAAAGACAGCAAAATTTTTTTCTTGTGTTATGCAAAAACCTTTTATAATTCTTAACAAAGGTTTCTAAAGATCCTATTTAAAACTGTGATCTTTCACAAACTTATCTGAATCTCTAGATAACAAATTATAAAAAGTTAGGTATTACTCATGAAATATCTTTACAAGCCCAGAACATAATTTTTCAACAGAACGACCAATTATTTAAGGATCTTTTATTGTGAGTAGAGAAGCAGAAATTAATTTTGAATATATCAGGTAGTTACAAGCTTATTTTTAATATACTTAATTAGAATTATTCAGAATAATTTGTGTTTATCTGATTTCAATAATATTTATTCATAAATATTTACTAATGATATTTTTTTTTTAGTTTTTAAAAATGTATAAATTCACTAAGAACTAATAATTGTACTTTTGCATCTTCGATTTTTATCTTTTTTTTTTTTCTGTTGAAACGTATTTACAGGATACATTATTCTCATTGATATTTTGTCCTTATTGCATTTATTTGTAATTATTTTCAATAATTAAACTTAATTACAAAATTGGCTTTATAAATATTCGGCACATTTGCCTAAATTCTGCCTTGAGTTACTGAGTTGATCTAAAATAATTTACCATATTCAAGACTTCATCATTTTTATTTTCACTTTTGAAGAGTTCCAGTTCACTTTTTCTATCAAGTGTATTTAAAGTGAACTTATTTTGTAAGACTAAGAATTAATTGAACTATGACAGATCAAAAACTGCTTGTTGATATACAAGAACAATTCTGATATAATCTGAAAGAATCTTTGGCACCTGTTTTATATTCAAAAGGTGAATGAAAGCACAAGATGATCAACAAAATTGTAATTAATACTCTGTAAACCACAATAGTGAATAAAAAAGATCTTGATAGAATAAAATTGATATCAAATAGCAAACTCATTTTGCTCTGATATCTTGAGATGGCCTCTGATAAAAGTTATAGAAACTAGTTCATGACCTGTCAATTCACAGACAGTTATCATAAGTGTAAGACAACAGACTTGGCTAATGGCTGCTACTGAGACTATAATCGTGACAGGAAGGGAGTGAGGAGAAAAAAGGGTAGTTTAATCGGAGTGTAGGAAAGGAGAGGGGCTGATGGCTGCTATTGATTCTATAAGAGGGACAGAAACTATAGATATGATTTTGGTAAATAAAATTCCATGATCTAAGTAGAATAATTCCAGTCTTGAGATGGATGTTTTAAATTTTACACTATCAAAATTTTTCATTGCCATTACCAGAGTGATTACAATGAATTTTGATCATTATTTCGTTTGTACCATTTTGAGAAAAGTGAAATTTGAAAAAGTTTATGTTACCCTGATAAAATGAAATGAAACTTTAAAAAAATATATCATAAGCAGTTCTGCAGTACTAATGAGTGGAAACTTGCAATAAAATTTTATAGGGGGGTCAAACTTTAGTTTATAAAGGACCACTGACAGCTAAAAATATATTTATACACACATTTGTATACTATTATTCAAAACCATTACAAGTACCAAGCTCTATCACGAAGTAATAGGGCTCACTTTCAATCATAAAGATATATCGATATAAGGTCGATGATGTATATCTTATGAAGTTATTTTCGTCTCCTACAAAGTTTTTTTTCATAACCTCATAATAATTATCATCACTTCCTAAATTAGCCTCAGTCATTCTGTTTTAACGATGATGTGAATAAACATTGAAATTAAAATTAACAACGCTTCAGAGATATTGATTACTGGCAATTATATTTGTGGGGTTCTTTTTTATCGTCTGTTTTGAAAAATTGTTTGTTGAATAAGGTATTGCTTTTGTTTGAGTTGTAATGTATCAGTCTTCAAAAGACTAGTAACCTTCTCTAAGAAAATAAATTAGTTACTGAATTATAGGTGAAGTGCTGAGTTCAGGTGACGGCCGACGGCCGAAAGGGGTGAAGGGAAAAGCAAATAAAAGACTGGAAAGTTATCTGAGTAAACAAATTTGCACTGTAGGACAAACAAATGCGCACCCAGACAAAAGGGGGAAGGAGGGAGAGGGGAAAATGATGATGATGATGATGGTGAAGAAGAAGAAGAAGAAGAAGAAGAAGAAGAAGAAGAAGAAGAAGAAGAAGAAGAAGAAGAAGAAGAAGAAGAATTTAGTAAAAAATGAAGAAGAGAATATAGTCCAAAAATGGTGAAGATTAAGAATTTAGTCAAAATGAAGAGGAAGAAAGAGTATTTAGTCTAGAAGAAGAAAAAGAAGAACTAAAATTTAGTCCAAAAAGAAGAAGAAGAAGAAGAAGAAGAAGAAGAAGAAGAAGAAGAAGAAGAAGAAGAAGAGAACGGAGCAGGAACGACGATGAAGAGAAGGAGATGAAGGGGGAAAGGGAGCGATAGAGAGAATACAGTAAAGGAGGAGAAGAACGGAAAGAGAAAAGCGTTAGAGAATGGAGAAAAAAGAAAGATGGATTAGAGAAGAGAAAAGGAAAGTAGAAAGAAAGAAAGAAAGAAAGGCATTAGACAGAAAGAAAAAAAGAGAAAGAAAGGAGGGAAGAAAGAAAGGTATCAGAAAGAAAAAAAAAGTAAAGCAAAAGAAAAAAGGAATTAGAAGGCCAGAAAGAAAGAAACGCTCTAGAAATTTAGAAAGAAAAGGAAGAAAAAAAAGCATTCAGGAAGAAAGAAAGGCATTAAAATGACAGAAAGAAAGAAAGAAAAGAAAAGAGAAAGAAAGGACGGAATAAAGAAAGGTATCAGAAAGAAAGAAGAAAGTGAAGAAAAAGAAGAAAAGCATAAAAAATTCAGAAAGAAAAAGCACCAGAAAGAAAGAGAGGTATTAGAATGACAATGAAAGAAAGAAAGAACTAAATAAAAGAAGAGAGAAAGAAAGGAAAGAAATAAAGAAAGGTATCAGAAAGAAAGAAGAAAGCCACAAGAAATTTAGAAAGAAAAGGGAGAGAAAAAGCATTAGAAAGAAAGAAAGAAAGAAAGGCATTAGAATGACAGAAAGAAAGAAAGAAAGGAAGAAGGAAAGAAAGAAAGAAAGAAAGAAAGAAAGAAAGAAAGAAAGAATGAAAGGGCTAGCATAAGAAGAAGAAGAAAAAGAAAAGAATAATATGCTGAGGAACAAATCGTTCTGTTGTGCAGTAATGCGTGTGGCTGGCGTTGCTGCAGAAATCCATTCATTTCTAAGGTCCGCTTTGGCTATAACATCCTACCTTTCCCACTATCTCTCCTTCCGTCCAGTCGACAGGGTTTAAGTAAGGGGACATTGACCATTTGGCTGAAGAGAGACGGACGGACGAGCAAGCAACGGGGTCCAGGGGTCAGGGGCAGGGCAGGTGTTAGTGTTAATGTAAACCCATAAAGCCACTTAATAGAGTAATAATGTCAAATAACAACTTATTGGCCCTTGTCCGGCGTTGGTCTCACGGCAAGCGTGTAAAGCGATCTTCTTATTAGCCGGACATGGTCAGCCACAGGGACTGGTGTTGAGGGTTGGCTGGGCAGTAGAGACAGCCTCAAAGGACAGAGACGGGGGCAGTCGACTTGTAGCATCAGCAGATACTTAAATGGTCAGCAATAACGCACAGATCACACACGTATACACTGGGGTTCGTGTTGTGTGGTCGGATTGGGGTGTTACGTCTTCACAAGGACAATTTGCCATGGGAGCCGGGAGAGGGTTAGAAGTTGAAAAGGCACATTTATTACAGTTAAGCTACTGGAAGACAAGACCAGGGAAGGAATGTTTGTAGGAAGAGAAACCACTGAGAGAGAGAGAAAAAGGAGAGAATTGTGGGTGTGCAGACAGTTTTGGACGAACTGACCAGGTACTGCTGATTTGTTACTCCCGTTGTCAACCTTGACAGCAAGTTGACCACGGGAGTGACAGCTATTTTTTTTTTTTTGCTTCTACACCCTAGGCAGGTAAGGTAATTATGGGAGAGTGGTTTGCAAGAGTGTTTACTCATCCACTCTCTTCTGTGGAATGCCATGATAGTTGACTGATTGAGACTGTGTGGAAGCTAACTATTGGAGTAACAGCTTTTTGCTGCAATAACCTAAGCAGGTAGAATAATTATGGGAGAGTGGTTTACATGAGTGATCACTCATTCACTCTCTTCGCTAACATAATATGATTGTTTACTGATTTGGACGGCGTGAAGGTTAACTATAGGAATAAAAGCTTTTTGCTGCTACAGCCTAAGCAGGTAGGATAGTTATGGGAGAGTGGTTTACATTAGTGTTCACTCACCGACTCTCTTCTCTGTCAACCATAATGGTATGTCAGAAATGAGACATTTTGTCTAGATACCTGACATACAGAGACATTTTGTCTCCGTATCTGACTATGGAACAGAGTGTGGAGAGAAGTGGATCCATGCCTTTTCCAAGATCATTAAATAAATATAAACAGCCTCAACCAAAAATCAAAATTGGTTCATCAATTCTTTTTCTATACCAGTGACTGTTACGCCAACAGTACCTTTATTGGTTACCAGCAAGTAAGACGGAATCGGCAGAGTTCAAATTCAGGCTGAGACTACTTATGTTCAGTTTTCAATAATGTTCTTGGAAAAGGCATGAATTCACTTCTCTATGTGCTCTTTTATTGATAACATCTAAATTCTCTTGGATGTTTTTTCACTCTATTTCACGATGGTTATTCAATTATTGACTGTGATTGAGTGTTTTGATTGATATCATGTAAAACACAAGTTGAGAATCATAAATATACCGTAAAAATACTGTAAAATATTTTCTGAATCTTTTCAGCAAACATTTTGGAAATAGAGTCTATGGAGGTATACTCTAAATTTCGTTTTATACAGTGGTGTATAGTACTTTGTAACTCAGGTGGGCTCTGTGCTATAGATGTACAAAAATGCAAAAGTAGTCTAGTGTCTGTAAAAAGAAAAAGACAATAAATGTCTTTTTGGTACAATGTAAGGAAAATGGTACCGATTGTAAATTAGAAAGTTTCAGCCTCTTAATCATTAGATGTTACAAACGGCAAACAAATAAAAAGAAATCAAGTGATATAAAATCACTAAAACAGGACCTAGATAAAATTACGCTGATAGTTATTGGATAAGATTGGTTTGGATTTCCCTAAGGCCATGTCCAAAGTGTACTTGAGAAGATTTAATGGTTGCCTACCCATTGAGCTATAACTGATAACCAAAACTATGATGGATGGATAAGGACAGACAGACAGACAGACATACAGATAGATATAGAGATAGATATAGAGATAGATATTTGCTAAGATTAGCTTAGGTTTGAATAGGGAACCCAGTATTGAACTCATTATACTAGTTAATGGTCTGTGAGACTAGCTTGGTAAGCACCAACCAATAGATAGATAGATAGATAATTGCATAGATATAAACAGACTGAGACAGAAAAAAAAAGATAGAGAGATAGATGTGAAGAGAGCAAAAAACAGATTGATTGATAGTTAGATAGATAGATTGGTCGTTATTAACAGGTTAAAATAGATAGATAGATAGATAGATAGATAGATAGATAGATGGATGGATAGATAGATAGATAGATAGAAACAGACCAGGATAGATAGATAGATTGATTGATAGATGGAAAATGAATATAGATAGATAGATAGATAGATAGAAACAGACAGGCAAACAGAAGAACCGAGATAGAGAGATATATATAAATAGAGAGAAAAAAGTCATAGATAGAGAGATTGTTAACAAGCTATGATAGATGGATATGAACAAGTAGATAAAGAGATAGATATATAGATAGAGAGATAGGTAAATAGATATAAACAGGCCAAAGTAGATAGATAGATAGATAGATAGATAGATAGATAGGGATGAACCAACCGAGATAGATTGATTGATAGACAGATAGATAGAAACAGACCAAAATAGATAGATAGATTGATAGATAGATAGATAGATAGATAGATAGAAACAGACCAAGATAGATAGATAGATTGATAGATAGATAGAAACAGACCAAGATAGATAGATAGATAGATAGATAGAAACAGACCAAGATAGATAGATAGATAGATAGATAGATAGAAACAGACCAAGATAGATAGATAGATAGATAGATAGATAGATGGATAGAAACAGACCAAGATAGATAGATAGATAGATAGATAGATAGATAGAAACAGACCAAGATAGATAGATAGATAGATAGATAGATAGATAGATAGATAGATAGATAGATAGAAACAGACCAAGATAGATAGATAGATAGATAGATATAAACAAGCAGAGATAGATAGATAGATAGATAGATAGATAGATAGATAGATAGATAGATAGATAGATAGATAGATAGAAACAGACCAAGATAGATAGATAGATAGATAGATAGATAGATAGATAGATAGATAGATAGAAACAGACCAAGATAGCTAGATAGATAGATAGATAGATAGATAGATAGAAACAGACCAAGATAGATAGATAGACAGATAGATAGATAGAAACAGACCAAGATAGATAGATAGATAGATAGATAGATAGATAGATAGATAGATGGATAGAAACAGACCAAGATAGCTAGCTAGCTAGCTAGATAGATAGATAGATAGATAGATAGATAGATAGATAGATCGATAGAAACAGACCAAGATAGATAGATAGATAGATAGATAGATAGATAGATAGAAACAGACTGAGATAGATAGATAGATAGATAGAAACAGTCCAAGGTAGATAGATAGATAGACAAGGCAATGCACACATTATTAGAAAACTAAATCAAAAGATATAAATCTGCAAACAAAATTCCAATGTTTTAGATATCTTTGTTTATTTGACTTGCAAACATAATTCTTGCTGAATAAAACCTACATTTGCCTTTTTAATGAATTAATGAAAGAAAAAAACATGGTATCAATAAAAAACATTTTGTTTCTTTATCTAACACTTCCTAAAACAATACGCTACATTGCAGTATTGTGTGGATTTAGTGTTGAGTTGGGTTTCAAACACGAAGAATAAAAAAACGATTCAAAAGAATTGAATGAATGAAAGATAATATTGTTTAAGACAATCAATCTAATCCTCCATAAGATTAAAGGGATATTTTTGTATTCTCTTCATTTTTCTTATTTTTTTCTTCAATTTATTCTTTCGGGTGTGTGTAATTACAGATTATTCATTGACTTTAATAATTTTTACTTCAAATTTTTCTCCTTTTCTTTGAGAAAATGTAAAAAAAGCAAGATGGCTGAATGCTATTAATTGTGACACTTAAGGCTCAAAGAATATACCAAATTAAGCGGGAATTATTTTTACAGAACAAAAAAAAAAAAAACAAGCTTCAATAACAAAAAAAAAAAATAAAATGGTGGAAAGATATTTTTTTAAAAATATATATACATATTTAGCCATTGCATTATTTGAAAATTGAAAGATGTAAATCAGAAAACAAAAATGGATTTGAATTTTTTTCTCTTTTTTTTTGTTTCCGACTGTGTTTTTCGTCTTATTCAAAAGTCGTCAATACCTGATCAGCTGGAGTTTATGTAGATAACAACAGATATTTCTTCTTTGGTAGCTCAGTGGTCAGAACGTTGAACTTGACCCCATGAGTTACATGAATCATAATTGAAATTTCTGCATTTTAGTAAATGATTGATGTTTGGGATGTAAGTATCTACCTGACATGAAGATAAGAATAACGAAGATTAAATATCAATAACCATATTCTATAGGTAACACTTGCCTCAATTCCTGACCTCTGATAATCCCTTTGTTCCTGATTTTTGATGCATTTCTACTGTAAAATCATTTGCAAAGCATTTCTATGTTAAATTTTAATCTCTTATTGCATATGATTGACCTATTCTGCCAGTAAAACATGCTTTAATTCCTGACCATTGACAATCCCTTTATTTTCATTTCAATGCATTTCTATTGTAAGATCATCCACAATACATTTCCACAGTGAGTAAATATCTATTTGTACAGCACTTGTCATAGGTATTTGAATAAACAGACATTTTTTTTTTTAATTGCTTGGTTTTGCGAGTTAAAAACAGGAAAATGACTTAAGAAGAGCCAAATTAATTTGCCATCAATATAACAGGGCATGCATTTAGTCATGTTTTGTGCTTAAATTGCTAAATACAAAAAAAAAAATATTTTTTTCTATCCTTCTAAAATCTTATCTATATTTGATCAAGAAGACTGAAATAGCGAATTTATATTGCTATTTGGAAGAGTTGCCCAATTATCCTACTTTTATACAAATTAAAGTTCCACGTGAATTCGGGTTGATATTTCCGAAACCAAAACTACTCTGTAAACAATCCGTCCTTCAGGAAACTATAATTTAGGTTCATCATTTAATTTTTAATTTTCGTTTCGTCACAAAGCAGAAAGATAATGAGATCTATACATTCTAATTACAGTATTAACCACAAGTTTACAATAGGAGTATGGTACTATTACAATGGCTAGATAAAATAACTTTTACGTAATAAAAGTATAGAATTCAAAAGATTCACACACAATTTGCTTCTCCTATAAAAGTTACTTTTCCTCAAGAACGAGAAATTTCCAGAAAAAACGAAAGTCAGATTTAGTAAAAGAAGTTCACGATACTTTACAACATGGGGAAATATTTTTTTATAATTTTTTACGCATGTTTCCACAAACTAATCTTGACAGACAAAATATTCACTATGAACAGGCTGTATTTCCAAAATCCCTCGATAAGAGACCCATTAATAAGAGGGTTTACAGTCTTGTATTAATTTTGATTTTTTACATTCATTTTAATTTTTACTTGTTTTTATTGCAACTTGATTTGAGCTGTCACTCTATGGTAGCAAGTAAACTCCACTGATTGGGAATAAAAAGTAAGATTCCGGGAAGATTCACATGTTCCTCTTGCCTAGTATATTCCCAACCACTTTAACCACACAACCACCAAAGGTTTTATGTCAAATCTTACCTTTCGAACCCACCTCTCACTCTGAAAGAGGAATAGATTATCGGGTTACCAGTGTTCTTTTAAAGTTACCCGGCTGTGCACAAGAAAAATTATGACACGCAATAAGATTTTAATGCTACGCTTGAATTTCAAAAGTTCCAGATAAAGGAAAAAAAAGTTCAATAATAAAAACTATGTAGATGTAAAAGCAATTTTCATATTGCTCCTGCCTCAAGTAGAATCATTTGATGGCAGCTTCATGCAAAGATTATAATGTGTACAAATTTGTGCATAAATAAAGGAAAAATATTAGATTAAATAATAATGAATAAATAATAAAGAAAAATCAATACATCGATAAATTTCTCTCTTTTGATATATGCTTCTTGTTAAAAGTGACTGACCTTTGATAAACTCAAGACCAAAAGTCGATGATCATCTTAAAAGTAAAAATATTTTCAGTATTCTCTACTTCTTCAGTCAATCACAGGCTTTTTGGTCCCATGAAGGCTATGGAAAAATTAGAGGAAAAATTGGTTGCAATAGTTAATCTGAAATTAATAGACAGGTCTAGTTAGTCACTCAATAAAAACCGTCATGTGACCAATGTCTTTTGGGGGTGATGAATTAAATAATTGGAAAAAGGGTATTACTTCTCTTGCCTTTTGGGCGGTGATCACAAAAAAAGTCAGAATTTCCCCAAAACAAGCGTGAACACTGTTGGACACAAACTAAGGAACCAATTTAGCATAATCACACATTGTAAATTGACTGCCCCCCCCACTACAAACCTATTTAGAGATGAAATTAAAAAATAAGACAAATGTTTTTTCTGGATATAAAGAGGAGCAAATGTTTAAGTTTTCAGCCCTCTTGCTCCATTGGTGCAGCCTGTATGCATGATCCATGAATTGCCAGTCAGACAGATCAACTTAAAAACTGTTGAGACTTATGTTGATGCTGAATGTTTTGATTGTCGGTTTCTAATTGAATGAATAGAAAAAGAAAATGGATAACTCAGGCAAATGAAGATTAAAGAAAAAAAGGAGAAGAAAAAAAGATCCCACTGCTCAAAAGAGTTGTGATTATTTAGTTATAATGAACTAAATACCAGATATTAAAACCATTTTTAATGTTTGTTGTCGATTGAAAAAAATGAAAGATTACGTTTATTTTCACTTGAACTCAAGCTAAAAATTATGATTTTACCAATATGCAGACCGAAGGAGTTTATTGTCTTCGAAGAAAAAAAGAGAGTTAAAAAAAAGAAAAGCAAAAAAATAAGAAATTGGTAAAAAGAAAACTTTTATTCTCTCTTCGTTTCACTGTTTTTCAACGTACTTTTTAAAATATATTTTTAGATATTTTTTTTAATATAGTCTTAAAATCTTGCGGAGAACTGTTAATGAATGCGTTTTTTTCACATCTTTATTTTATATATATTTTTTAAAAGATCTGATTGAAAAATCTTTGAGAAAAAAAAAAAAAATCAGAAGGAAACCTTAAACTATAAAATTTCAGTAGTGGTGGCTGGAAAAAAATAATTTCAAAAAGAATCTTCTGACTGGAAAAAAAAAAAAAAATCGAGAATTTTGAAAAAATAAACCTAAAAAATTTCAACATCAAAAAAAGTTTGCGAAGTTTTAAGTGCACACGGAGCAAGTGAAATTTAATGAAGATAGAAAAGATGTGAATTTTCCGCAAATCAAGTTACCCTAGTGCGATGGTTGAACAGGAGAAGACTAACAGAAAACTGAGAGGGGAAACGTCACAGATAGTTCCACCTCTGGGCAAAATTTAATTGCATTAGATTAGTTAAAAATTCGAGAAAGAAAATAAGTGAAAAAGAAATAAAAGTCAAACAGTCGAAACCACCATCATATGGAATTATTTGGTAGGAATAAGATGATGGGGGTAACGAAATAATGAGAGAAAAGAGACGAGATATTTTGAGATAATTTCTTTGTTATCCTCCCTGATCAGATGAAGTCATTTTGATTTTGTTTTTGTCTGCAGCAAACAAGATTGTTCAATTTATCAGACAAGCAGAATTATTTTGGCCTATGTGCTCAGCATCTTTTTTAGAAACTATCAACAATCGCTAAAACTCTTAAAATAGGTTTCTTCAGTTCTTAAGCTAGACTGGCTGGCTGGCTGGCTAGTTATGTATGTATCACGAGTACTACCTACGCAAATGGAGCTACAAAACTGAAAATTTAAACATTCACTCCTTATGTCTTGAAGAAAAAATTAAAAAAAAAATTCCCTCCTAAATAGTTTTTGTGAATGGTTCAATTTGCAATGTAAGTCTTTGCCTAATTGATCACTACTTTGTGTCCAGCACCATTGACACTTGTTCTTTGAAAATTCAGATTTTTTAGAGATCACTGTCCAACTAAATGTTAGAGAAGTCACTAATTCATTGATAACCCTTTTTTTTCCAATTATCATAATTGATCACTGTCAACATGGCATGTCGCCAAAAGATGTTGGTCATATGACGTTTTTTTTTGAGTGACTAACTGACCTGTTATCATTTTTATCCTTTCTCTTTTGACCAGGCTATACCTGGCTACCCTTTGGTATCAATAGTGGAGTAATGGTTAGAAATCTGGATTCTGTAAACTACTGTTAGTGAGTTCAATTCTCGGTTGGATCTCTATTCTAGTTATTTTCTAAGTCTCGTTTAGTGCAATGCTATCTCCTTCCTTATCTGCGGCTTTGCAGCTAACTAAGTAAAACTAAATGAATATCTACTTACCTACGTACATTTGTTTCAGCAAGATCGTGAAACTATTGAGTTCGTGAAATACCTGGGGATTTTTTGAAAATCCATTGGAATTTCAGTAATATTTCATGAAGTTCCTAGGTTCACAATCAGCATGGAAATGGTTAACAAGTTTGTGATAATGACCATTATTACTGCAATGAGTTCGATCCTCACTTTCCCCCCACTAATGCTGTCTCGTGTCAAACTAAGCTAAACTCAATAAATATCAAGTAGATTCTGCTTCAGGATTCCTGACAAATTTCTTGTAAATTACTCATTTTTTTTCAGGGCGGGGGGGGGGGGGGATAGTATTACATGGTTGAATTTTGTTTAACACATAGAGTCAAACTTTTAAATTCATTTAAAGTGAAGACGAAAATGTCCCCAGACACACTTCATTGATTTAATAATGGCTGTAATACTCTGAATTTAAGCAAAAAGAGGAAGTAACTATTATATTGTGAAATCAAACTTGTAAGTACTGTATGTGACAGTATATCATCATCATCTTCATCATCATCATCAGCTTGTTACCGTTCTTTGTTGGACATAGACCTTCCCCAAGAATTGCCAAGTCTCTCTATTGTGGCCATCGCAGAGCCAGTGATTTCTGAATTTATCTAGCTCATCATACCATCTTACTTTCTGTCAGCCATAGTTTTGTATAGGATCTCTGGGGATCCACATCATGAGTTGCGATGTCCAGCAGTTGTCTGTCATTCTTGCAACATGACCAGCCCATTGCCATATGAGTTTTCTTACTGTTTCTATGATGTGTCAGACTCCTGTCTTTTCTTTAATATACCTTGCTGTCTTGTGATCACTCCATGTAAAGTTAAGCCTGATTGTTGTGCATGTTGCATGGTTCTCAGTTTAAGGGTTCATCTTTTGTTTTGGTTCCATGGTTCAGTACCATATGTGACTATCGGTAGGATACATTGATTGTATACCATTCGTTAATTTAAAAAAAACTATGCAAATATTATGTGGCATCCAATGTGCTATTATTATGATTGGGGGGCTGGGTCATCTACCAAAGCTCAATTTGGACAGTTGTGGAACTTGTAAAGGCAAAGAGATATTCAGGTTCAGGGTTAGGGTTAAGGTTAGAAAAAAGCTTATTTCTAAGTGAATTTTGATTCTAATTTATTGCAAATAAAACTGAGTGGCTGAGATTTTGCAACTAATTCCCTGCAAAGGCATAGAGATATTAACCCTAATCCTCAGGCATTTACAGAAGGATATATATATATATATATGTTGTATTTCCTAATACGAGTGAACCATAGCATCAATTTGGATGTGAAGCTGTTTGGAATCAAAGTGCTTCATTTCCTTTTATATTTCAAATAAAATATTATCAATTGTCTCCTAGCTCTATTGAAATAGCTTTTTTGTAGTTAGTGCTTCCATGGCTAGCTCTTTCAGAGTCAAAGCACTTTTGTGGCTTGTTCTCTCATGGTAAGCTCGTTCAGGGTCTAAGCTTTTTGGTGGCTAGTTCTCTTGCAGCAAGCCCTTTCAGGGTCTAAGCTTTTTGTGACTAGTTCCCTCGTGGCTAGCCCTTTCAGGGTCTTAGCTTTTTTGAGACGTTCTTTTGTAGCTAGCTCTTTCAGGGTCTAAGCTTTTTTGTGGTTAGTTCTCTCGTACCGAGCTCTTCCAGAGTCTAAGCATTTTTTAACTAGTTCCCTCATGACAAGTTCTTTCAGGGTTTAAGCTTTTTTGTGGTTAGTTCTCTCATGGCTAGCTCTTTCAAAGTCTAAGCTTTTTTGGAACTAGTTCCCTTGGGGCTTGCTCTTTCAGGATCTAAGCTTTTTTGTAGCTTGTTCGTTTGTGGTTAGATCTTTCTGGGTATAACCAATATATACATCATTACATTATTTATCTCGACTAAAATCATAAGTGAATCAGGATTCGGGGAATAACTTCCTATGTTTAGGATTCCCAACATTTGTTTGCTTACAAATTGTAAATTTAATTGCAGAATAAAATCTCCTAACGAAATTTTCTGGTTTCAAAGTCTTCAACTCCGGAGCAATTTGTTAGCAGTAATGAATTTAAATTGTTTTAAGCCTCGTATGAAAGATTTTAATTCAAAACGCTACCCTCTCATCCTGAAGCTGTCGATTTTATAAGAAAACAAAAAAAGAAAGGGACAAAAGAAAAAAAAAGAAGGAATTAATGTTTTTATAGTTTTATTTTGAAGGGTTCAGATGAGAATGTCAGAAGTGAAATTTCGTTTTATGGCTTTAATGAAATAACGGATATTGTCTTAATGAAAAGGATGAATTTTGATTCGTTAAGAATTTATCTTTGCTTTTTTTTGGCTTTCAGGATCTATTAATCCTTCAAACTATCAATAAATCAATCATTGTTCAACATATTTAATTATCAATCTATCGCATTCTGTTCATATCACTCTATTCTCTCTCTATAGATTTTGTTTCAGTATACCTATCTATCTATCTATCAAGCTGTCTGTCTGTTTATAACTATCTATCTATTTATCATTGTTAAGATCTATTTATTTATTACTCTATTCTCTCTATAGGTTTCGTCTTTGTAATACTTATCTATCTATCAAGTTAGCAAGCTATCTGTACATATCTATCTATCTATATATCTATCAGTCTGTTCATATCTATCTATCTATCCATCTGTTCATAACTATCTATCTATCTATCAGTCTGTTCATATCTATCTATCTATCAGTCTGTTCATATCTAACTATCTGCTCATATCTATCTATTCATATCTATCTATCTATCAGTCTGTTCATATCTATCTATCTATCTATCTATCAGTCTGTTCATATCTATCTATCTATCCATCCGTTCATATTTATCTATCTATCTAGCTAGCTATCTATCTGTTCATATCTATCTATCAGTTCATATCTATCTATCTATTTATCTATCTATCTATCTATCTATCTATCTATCTATCTATCTATCAGTTCATATCCCATTCTATTTATCTATCCGTTTATATCTATCTATCTATCTATCTATCTGTCTGTTCATAACTATCTATCTATCTATCTATCTATCAGTCTGTTCATATCTATCTATCTATCTATTTATTTTCATATGGTTCAAATCACTCTCTCTTTTCTATTCCTATCAATTTATCATTGTTCAGATCTATTCATTTATCTGTTCATATCTATCTATCTATCTATCTATCTATCTATCTATCAATCTATCTATCTATCTATCTATCAGTATGTCTCTGTCCTCTCTTTCTCTCTCTCTCCATCTAAACTGCTTCCAAACTTGCATTCTTTTCCACTGGATCCAGCATAATTCAATTCTTCACCATTCCCAATTCGGTAAATGTTTTAAATGCAGCTCTTATTAAACTCACTAAATTAATGCAATTCTATTGAGACTCTCCCAGACTCAATGTAAGACAATTGCAGAAAAGTATTTAATTCCATTTTCTCAGTAACTTTACCATTTTAAAGAACTCAAGGTAAACAATGAATTTGTTTATTGCATTAAAACCTTCCCAAATTGTAATCCTTATGGCAGAAAACCATTTTCAGAACATCGCCACTTACCACTTAATACCAAGATTCTTTGAATTGGTAAGAGGGAGTTGTAGTTAAATAACATCTGGGGGAAAAAATAGCCTCTTTAAAAACACGAACAAGTTCAAAAAATAGATTAAAGTTTCCCCTGAAACTATTGGGATTTGTTAATAAGAAGAATTTGGCATTCAAGAACAAATAAAGAAATAATCAAATGTAAGAAGGAGGGCGTTGCCTTGATTTATGTAGTGTGAAGGATTAAAGTTTTAATTCTAATGAATTGTTACTTTTCATTGGTACTTAACCAATAACATGATTTTGAACTAAATAGGTTTTGCTGATGAAGTACCAGTGGAAGATCAAATTATGTATTAAATGTCTTGGGAGATCAGCTTGCTAACAATCATGTTATGACAGATGATTCCATATATATATATATATATATATATATATATATATATATATATATATATATATATATACATATAATGATTATAAAGACATTTTAGTGGGAACTATATTTTGTTTGGAACCAGTGTTACCATAAATAAATAAAGAAATGAGTAATGTACGGGGTTTGCCCTTGTGTCCATCATTTATTATTATTCACTGGGGGCGTTTGATTTGCTTCTGAGTTACACTGGTGCCGAAATCACACATAGTTCTTGCTAAAATATCTTTATAATTATCATAGTTTGTCTAATATGAATTATCCATTTACTGATATAGATACTGTCAGCATAGGGAACACATACACACACACACATATATATATATATGCTCTTCTATAGGAATTGAGCACTCTGTTGGATGAGGGATTTCTGTGTAATTCAAAAGAATATATCGCTTAAATTCAGCACTACTACCTGTCCAGTTCTGTAGTCCAGAGGTAAGGAATCAGTCTACGGGTCTGAAGTGAAGGTTTCAATTTTACCTTGCGGTACTGGATGGGATAATGGAAAGAGATGTAATACATCGAAACAGCTGTCTGTGGATGACACAATAATATACATATATATATATATATATATATATATATAGTCTAGAAAGCCTCACAGCTTTAACCAAGGGCAGATAAAAACATTTTTTCAAAACTTCTTTGGTGTCACTTTAGTCATCTATTTCCTAATATCTATCAATGCAATTTGTGTAATTTTCTTCAGTGATTTTTTCCCCGTTTTACATATACTTTATTATTATGGTACGATGAGTAAATTTTCTCTTGATGGGATCACAGTAGTTCACCACTTCCTCACATATATTTATATATATATATATATATATATATATATATATATATATATATAAAGGTTTACACCTAGAATTGTAAAGTGAGAAGTGTGTGATATAAGTGCACTTTTTAAACTCCTGACTAGCCAGTACGTTGTTAACTCTGTTGGTAAGATATAGGCTACTTCTTGATGGATGTGGTTTTGTACCCCGCATGACTCATTTCTGCATTTATTCATATGATTTTAGTCATTCACTCAGCTGCTGGGTAACACCAATGCTGAACAAAATATAGTTCCCGCTAAGATGTCTTTATAAGTATCATATTCATCCGGACATAAATTGTCCATCTACTTATACAGATATATGTATATAAAGTGTTACCAAATTTGTTTGTTTGTATGTCTGTCATGATGAGCTAAACTGTTTCATGAAATTCATGCGGAGAACTGGCATGATTCAAAACTGTACATAAGTGGTTGTTAGTCCAGTACCATAACCATTACATCAAGCACATGAATATGAAATATAAATGTGTGTATTGATATACATTTTCATATCTATATATCTCAATACATAAAAAACAATGCATATTCATATGCATACATTTGGCACACAGATACTATGCACTGATCTGTATTTACTTGCATCCCCACAAAAGCAAGATGTATCACAATGTTGTTTTTAACAAGGGTTCCAGTTACAGGAAAGCTGCAAAAATTGTTCTAGTCCAACTAAGTGTCAGGGCAAGCATAACTCATCCCTTTTAGTGTGACAGGACGGTACTGCCCTGAGGTGAACTGCTCCAATGAGACTGGACCGAGTACTTTTTTGAGACCATAGGATGAGTCCCAGGCCTCTTGTGCTTAGCAATACTGAGCCTCAGTGAGCTATCATCGGCCACGGCATTGCACCCGTACAAAGCCAGAGCGAGCTCTGCAAACAGATACTGCACTTTGATTTCAGGCAGAATTGCCTGGGAGCAACACTTGGATCCTAGGCAGAGCTTGCAAATGCTCTTATCCTCAGCAGTTCCAATTCATAGGTAAATAATATGGTCATTTTAGACAGGTACTGTGTTAGTACACATACATGTATAGGGAATGAAACCTTGATTGTTTGATCAATATGAATCGTGAAATAGGAAAAAGTCAATGTATTGGGATCAATTGATTTATTGATTGATCAGCTGATAAATGTGAAGGTAAGAAAAAGTTGAGAAATCAATCATGTAATGAAGATGAGCACCTGATGACCTTCAGTCAAGAAGCGATATGCCGTATTTATTTGGGTATGATATGCTAGTTTTTCCTGGAAAAGTGCCTGGCTGTGTTTGGGATGGCAAGACCAAAAGTAAGTTATATGTATCATCATTAATAACTGATGATGAATGAGAATGAGTTTGAATCATTAGAATACTGTTATATTTCTTTATGGTAATGTTATATATTTATATGTATGTATATGAATAGATAAATCAGAATTATCAGAGACTGAAAATCAGAGTCACCATGAAAAACTGATTTTTTTATGTACACCTATTTACATATGCTCAATCTCTGATATCAAGCACTCTTCATGTATAGATAACTCTACCCGCAAAAACATAATAACAATATGTACGTATATATATATATATATATATATATATATATATATATATATATATATGTATATGATAAATAAACCTTACCTCAAAACACTTCATTCCCGAGTCTGTCTCACTTTTTACAGTTCATATCATACATACAGTCTTTACAGTTCATATTATATATTTATATATATATATATATACTACATATATCGAATATACAACCACAACACTGTCAAGAAGATTAAGATGCCACCAATCAGACACAAGATCCATTTGCAAATATTGAAAACAAAACACGATTGCCCCTCCTCCAACATCTACAAAATATTCACGGGAAACACAACAATCCTCGAAAGCGCTCACAATATAAAAAAAACTCCAAGTAGTGGAAGCAATTCTAATCAAATCCAAATCCCCAAATAAATTATAAAATTAGAGCCAACATCTTGAAGTGCCTATGATCAACAATACCACAGTGCATATATCAATTGCAACTCAAAAATACAAATTTCATTAATAACTTATCAATATTACAACCACATTTCACTTCAAATGGAACTGATGAAAGTAACAGGAGATGATAAATACACTAAAAATTTGAACATTGGGACTAACAGCTCTTTGACTTGGAAACGGACTTTAAGAGAGACCACTGATGCTTGGAAGTGGTAAGATAACTAAAAATGACACATGCAAGAATTTTGGGAAATTCATACCCCTTCAAATCAGCGATAAAGGATAACATCCAATGATGAAAAATACACTATACATATATCTATGTATATGTAGCTATATATCTATCTATTTACATATATATATATATATATATATATATATATATATATATATATATATATATATATATATATATACATGTCTAAGTGTATGATAAGGAGTGGCTACATAACCAAACAGAAATAATTATAAATGCATTATATTAGTTTGAAACTCTAAAATCATATTTTTAGTCAATGTGAACTGATTAAAAGGTTGAACAGAGGTTAAATTAGCTGCTACAAATCCCCAAAAGTCTGTGCATACCGTACACAAAACATATTTTCTTCCCAGATTTCATGGACCAAAATTATGATGCACATTATATACAGATGCGTATTATACACAAATATATCTGATAATTGGAAACAACCAAACATCAAAAAGATGCTGTCATTTTATTGAGTATAAAACAAAATGGAGATTGGAGTGGTGTAATGGTTACTGCTACAGAAAATAGGATCATTGAATAGAATTCTAATTCAGGTTGAGTTCCTCTAATGCCCATGGGGAAGGCATGAATCTATCTCTTCTACCCCACAGGTATGTGTAGAATAATAGGGCAGAATGCACTCTCTAACCTTGGTTGGTAACCTGTCTAGAAGACTGATAACTCTTGATTCAAAACCAGGAGTGCGATCCACTCGTCCCTTAGCTATTGGTAGAAATAGCAAGAAAATCCCAACCCCCCTTATTAAAAGACACATGATGATCGGATCCATGATTGAGAGTGAACTGATAGAAGGTATTTGCTGGTTAAATGTTATGATTACATTTCTTTCATTAATTATGAACAAGTGATAATGAGTCTCTCTAAATCAGCTTGAGTATTAAAATCTCAAACCTTTGCTATTGAATACTCTACAACTAAGCTACAAGCAAATTTTATCATTCCCCTCTATGATCTCTTTCCTGAAGGAGTCAAACTAATGGTTGTAGCAGTAGCAAGAGCTAAATAAGAAATATGGATAAGTTGTAAAAAGCTGTGAACTGATCACATGTATTGAAAAGAAGCCCAGGTTATGAAAGTTATTGGAACCATTCAAAGAACCTTCTTCTTCTACAAGAGTGATCTTTCTTTGCTTAATTTTCTATTGCTTAACAAAAATAAATTAATCAACTCAATTTTTAAAGAGAAAATCTAAAAACATTATATAACGGGCAAAGAGAAAAAATGGTCTTTGAATATTATTAGGTTCTATATTTATCCATATCTGACCTGCCCGGCAATCTGATTCTGTCAAAGATAAAGCGTTCTGCCCCCGTAGCTTATTAGCATTTAAGATAACCTTAACCCTGAACTTGCAACACCGATCCATTTGTCTTCCAGTGTCACAGCTCGTGCTTTGACTCAACAACCTAAACTTCCTGTCTCCTCATGTTTTCCGAAAATGCCTGTGGTCAGTTGACTGTGCATGAGACGGGAAGAACGATGATGTGGGTTGAGAAGTGTATTAGAATGTGGACACTTGGATGGTTCTGGGTTGGTGTTCAGGGATCTATGGGTAGGGGTAAAATGAGCCGAGAGAATTGAGAATGAAATCAAGGATCGGATGTTCAGGACTATCCATCACAATCACAGGCAGCTATTTTGACTATAGGGACTGATTTCTTCCAGTAGGACCCAAGGAATCCTCATAATTTCAAAATAGGAAACAAAGTATTTAAATGATAGGTTCAATCCAGAACAGATTCAAATAGACAATCACATACTTACATACGCATATTATCACGCGTATTCACGCACACTAACAAACACTCATGTACACATGCATGCTCTCTTTCAGGCATGCACGCACTCACACATATTTGCTCACCCACACATGTACCTGCCTTCACGCACATGCACGTATTCACACACACATGCTCACACATACGTAATATGCATACATATAGGTCTTCATACATAACTACACACATGTATAGATTCATATTTGCACATGCATAGATTCATATGCATGTACTCGCACTCACATATTCACACACATACACCCACATATACACATGCTCACACACACATATCCATAAACATTGCCACATGTCTTCATGCACGTTCGAATTCTTACATTTACATACACATACATATGCTTATACACACATACTCACACTCACACAAATACTCACATTTACACACATACACTGACTGGCACACACATTCAGACACATACATACCCTCACACACACATAGTGAAACACATGCACATATGCCTCCGCATACATGTGCATACCTCCTCTCATACAAGTGTATTCATATGTACACTCTAACACACTGCTGTACACACGTACTTTCATACACATTCAAATGCTCATATTTGACCTACACACATACTCTTACACTCATCCACATACACACAAACCTTCATACACACATACACACACATGCACACACACAAGTAATCCATCATTTTTAGTCTAAGACTTATGACAAACACTAGTGTTGCAGATCAGCACCAATATAGAATAAACAGGTCTAGTTAGTCCCTAGATCGAAACTGTCACAACCTCTTTTGGCGGCATGCAGTATTAGGGGTAATCAATTACATAAATTGAAAAAATGGGTGATCAATGAATGAGTTACTTCTCTCGTCTTTTGTTGGGCAACAATCACTTAAAAAGTCAGAATTTTCAGAAAACATGCATAAACACTGCTGGATGCAAAATAAAGGACCAATTTAACATAAACTTAAATTGTAAATTGAACCCCAAACTAAAAACCTATTTGGGGGAGATTAAAAAATGATAAAAAGGAACATTTCTTGACATAATAAGGAGTAAATGTTTAAATTTTTTAGCTCCACTGTATGCCTGTATGTGTGATACGTATATAGCCTACCAGCCAGCCAGACCCACTTGAAAACTAAAAAAAAAAGAAATCTATGTTGACTGTTATTGTGATAGTTTTAATTGAGGGTTTCTATTCAACAATGATTAGATGCGCTGTCAACAAAATAATCTAGTATTCAACTATTTAAATGATCAAATATAAAATCTTATAAGTATTAAGACACTAGTGATCACTATTGATTCCAAACAGTAATAGTTTTTAGCCTTGATTTTTGCCTTGTACTTTCTTTAAAAAAAAAGGATTGTGGAATTGCAAATTCATCCTGATTCATTGCCGACAATGCTTACGATAACTACGGCTCTGATAATGACAATAAGAACAACAATAAACAACATAAAGCTGAAAATGACGAGGCAGGAATTGACTTGAATAACATTTGAAATGTAAGATTTTATTTTTATTTTTCCACAATGGAAAGTTTTGCTTGTTGTGAGGCCGCCATTGCTTCATTTGCAATGGCATTCTGTCAGTCGCTGTTAGAACTCTGGAGAAATCAGAATTTGTAACGCCTTATTTCCTGATTTGTTAAAAATGTTTGGGGAAAAGTAGAAAAAAAAAAAAAAAGCACAAATCAATTAATTCTCTGGGTATTTGGGGGAAAATGTCAAACTATCATCGTGGTGATGGATCAAGCAACGTTTTTATATCTCGTGCAGTGGACATGCAGCATCTTCAACAGTTATAGTTTGCAAGATGGCCACCCACATTCAGAAAACCGCGGCTGTCACTACGGCATCTGCCACTCCTAGCTCAGTAGTAGAGTAGGGAACTCTAGACCACAAGATCTACCATGTTGAATGAAGATTGCAATTACAAATCCACGTTGGAGAAAGAAAACTGATATCAGATTAAGATAAGATGGTTTCCCAGAGTAGATGAATTGGTTGCAATGGTTCAATCTGTACAGTTCAGGAGATAAAGAAGATGTCTGAAGAACAAGAGATTTAAGTTTCTTTACGCTGGATGATTTTTGTTTTACTTATTTATTATACAAAAAGTAAAATGATGCCAATGTATTTCCTAAGGTCTGCGGTATCTCTCAATGTCAACAGTAATTGTTGCAATTCTTGGAATTTGAGTGCTATTATTTTTTACCTCATTGGCTTAAAGGCTTTGCAATGATTCAAGAGAACCGATTCATCAGGAACCATGCAACGTGCACATGAAAGAATAATGCTGGGCCTCACTTGGAGAGACCACAAGACAGCACAGTACATCCGAGAAAAGACAAGACTTAGGGAGATCATAGACCCCATTAAAAATCCCAAATGGCGGTGGGCTGACCATGTTGCAAGAATGGCAGACAATCGATGGACATTGCGACTCACAACATGGATCCCCCGAGACCACATATGCAACCGAGGCTGACAAAGTGTTAGATGGAGAGATGAACTAGACAAGTTCAGGAAATACTGGCTCCGCAATGCCCATGATAGGGAAGTGTGGCAAATCCTGGGGAAGGTCTACGTCCAACGACAGACGCTGAAAGACTAATGATGATGATGATGATGAAATATTCTATAAAACAAGACTTCTTGCTATCTGTCTTGACATTGCAGAGTTCAAAGGTGATAAGCACAGCTTTCACGATTGGGAAGTGCAATATTTGTGTAGATAACTATCTTATTTATAAGTAGAGCAGGTATCAAAACACAGTTTGTGATGGCCTGACTCTGCAAACAATGATTCGAGAGAGTGATCCACATTTTGCAGTTGTGAGGTCCCTGCTGTATATGAGGAGCATCCCCCTGGTCTGTGCTATGGAGTTTTTAGGTGAGGTGTGATGTGTACATGACCAAGTGAGCTTTGTTCTTAGAATAGAAAAATGGTGTTACAAGTTCCACATCAATAGTTTTCAACTTTTTTTTCTCTCCTACACCATTTCATCATATTTCAGGATGTCATCTCAGCTTCCAAGATTGTCAGACTCTAAAATTGTATTCCAGAAACGTAGTTTTTCGAATGATCAATATTACAACTGTTCAAATCTGCAAATCTGTGGTCCCAATCCCAGTGGAACCCCAACAATCCTTGCTCTAATTGAGAACTACATGATACAGCCTGTTTTTGTCAGAGATTTTTTCGGCTAATGTTAGTGGTCAGTTTTTGAGTCCAGATAGAAAGCCAGGATTCTAGTGGCTGGTTTTTCAAAACACTTAGCCACACCCCACTTAGAAGATGGGTACAATTTAATCTTCCTTGACCCTTTCCCTCAATTAGGCCTTGTGCCAAACTAGGTTACGCTTTGTAAATAGTCACTCATATCATTAATAAATTATTGAGTCTACGAAAAAATCAGGATTTGAATGTTTATATTGAAGGCCAGTAGAGAGGCCCCAGGCAAGCTGAAATTTGGGCCCCCTGTAAAATATAGTATTATAAGCACTCTATCTCACCAAACTAGCTAAGCTAGACTGGGCTTATCAACATTCATTAGAATTTCCTTTGCCAATTGTTATTTTTAGTTTCACCACCTCAGAAAGAATTTGACTATCTGATACTCTTGAAAAATCTGACTTCACATCCGGGAATCCTCTTATTTCCACTGATATTATTCTGTTTGATTTATGTATTTTCCCATTTTTTTCATTTGAATTTGGAAAGTCCTACTGTCTTGGACTCATGAAAGACATCCCATAGCATTTGGTATTTGGTATCTGCTGGTACCTATGGCTGACCCTGGGTGTTCATAGCTTTGTTGGGGTGAATAAAATCTAACTCTCAGCAACTATTTTCAGTATTTCCACTGATGCTTAAAAAATAAATAATAATAACAATACAATTTGCTGGTAGCTTACTGGTAAAGTATTCAACTGAAAACAGCAAAAGTTTGAGATTTTAATACTCAAGCTGATTTAGAGAGACTCATTATCACTTGTTTATAATTAATGAAAGAAATGTAATTCTAACATGTAACCAACAAAATAATTTGGACAAAATAAATGGCACTTGAACTCCTATGTAGTGATTATGTGAGATCAATTGATTTTATTACATATGTAAGGTTGACTCTTGTATTAAAAAATTCAATGACTCATTAATCTTTTCTGTTGGCATAAAGTCTGCTGTGTAGAAATAAATAAAAACTCACATCACAGACAATAATTGAACAATTGTAGTGTCAAATTTTGAATTGAAATGTAAAGAAAAATAAATCAAAGAATAAAAATTTGTCAGAATAAATCCTAATTATGACATCACAGACATGTTCCACTGGAAAACATTTGAAATATTGTAAGAAAACATCTAGAAATATCTAGATTCTGGAGAATCTAGATATTGTTAGTAAAGATTTTAGAATAAGGTCCCTAACAGGCCAAAAAAGTTTTTTTCCCCAAAATTTTAAAAATATTTTTAAAAGGGGTCTAGTGGAGTACTGATGCCAATTTTCAAGTCTGTCGACAAAATGGTATTGCCAGGATTGCTGGAACACTCAAACAAACACATTCACACATAAAAAGGGATAGAACCCTTCACCATCTTTGATGGCAATGGTTGTTCTGTAAGAGAAAAAAATATGGTGCTCTCTTCAGAAAATTTGTTGCTTCTCAAAAATAGCTAATTAATACATTTTGAACTGGATGTTATATTGATGGGAACTTACTGGATAAGAAGAAAGGATTTGGGGAAGAAAATTTTGTTTGCTACCATCAACAAGATAATTCATCTTAGAAAGTCATCAGTCTTGTACCACTGAGTTGGTAACTTGTTATGGTAGAGTATTATTCTTTTTATTTTACCTATATTTATTTACATTTTACACTTATGGAGCTGAAACATGGAATCTAACCAAGAGTCAGAACTGTAAACCTGAAAACCATGCAATGTGCACATGAAAGAATCAAGCTCAACCTCACTTGGAGAGATCACAAGACAGCACAGTATACTAGAAAGAAAACAGGAGTCTGAGACATCATAGAATCTATTAAAAAACTTGAATGGCAATGGGCAGGTCATGTTGCAAGAATGGCGGACAACCGTTGGACATCACAACTCACTACATGAATCTCCAGAGATCAAATGTGAAACCAAAGCCGACAGAATACAAGATGGAGAGATGAACTGGACAAATGTAGAAAATACTGGCTCTGCGACGCCCATGATAGAGAAATGTGGTGAATCCTGGGGAAGGTCTATGCCCGACGACGGACATTAGAAGACTGATGATGATGATGATGATGATGATGATGATGATGATGATGATACTGAATTGGTGAAATTGACTAATTGGCAAAACTTCACCTTTTTTCTACAAAAAACTTAATAAATATGTTGTTTTCATTTGATCAAAAGTTCATTTAATCAAAACAAAGATACAAAACAACTATTTTTTTATAATCAAAGTTTTAAAAAAAAATTAAGTCAATATGTAATTCAAATTTTTTTTACAAAAAAAAGAAAATAAATATCTAGCTTTAATTTGGTCAAAAGAATTAAGTAAATTTTCATTTCATCATTAAATAAAAAATCAATCAAATTTTTTCAATAAATACAACATTGTTGGAGAGGGTACAAATTAGGCTTATTGCCAGACAAGCAATACCTACCTTTATAAATTCATACAATAAATTGAAAAATGATTGTATAACATTCATTGAACAGACAATAAATATGAATATAATATTTGAAAAAAAATTTTTTCAACCAAAACAAGAAATATAAAATACCAATCATTTTTTATCAAAAGTTCATATAATCAAACTGAAATCAAACCTTTTTTTACAAAAAATAAGTAGATTTTGTCAGTTAGGCAATTTCACCGATTTGGTGTAACATGGAGCTGAAATATGGAACTTAACCAAGAGACAGACCCGTAAACTGAGAACCATGCAACGTGCACATGAAAGAATAATGCTGGGCCTCACATGGAGAGACCATAAAACAGCACAGTACATCCAGGAAAAGACAAGAGTTAGAGACATCATAGAATCCATAAAAAATCTCAAATGGCGGTGGGCTGGCCATGTTGCAAGAATGGCAGACAATCGATGGACATCACGACTCACGACATAGATCCCCTGAGGTCACATGTGTAACCGAGGCCTGCAGAATATTAGATGGAGAGACGAGCTAGACAAGTTCAGGAAGTACTGACTCCGTGACGCCCATGATAGAGAAGTGTGGCAAATCCTTGGGAAGGTCTTTGTCCAACGACAGACGCTGAAAGACTAATGATGATGATGATGATGATGATCTGTTACATTTATTCTCTTGTACATATTAGTTGATTTGCACAAAAATAAAACCGTTTTAAAATTGTTACAGAGACTTTCTACTTTCACCAGATTTTTGAAAGAAAAACCCGTAGTGGAGTTAAAGCACTAAAATATACTTGCCAACACAGTCAATAATTGAACAACCATAGCGTAAAAATTTGAAAATGGTTCATCTTACCTGAAGATCAAAAATGTATGCAAATGCCAAACAAAGAATACAGCTAAGTATTGGTCACAATAAAATCATCAAAGTGGATTCCTCTTAAGCTGAACACATAAAGACCATGAAGTTTGGTCCTTGTAAGTGAATGTTCCTTTTAAACAGTTTTGCATTAGTAACCAATATCTAAAATAGAGTGAAAAAGCATCTAGATCCTAGAGAATCTTGATGTTATTATCAAAACCATAAGAATAGGGCGGCAAAAAGTGAAATAAGCTTTTTTTTACCAAAAATCAGAATTTTTTTTTGAAGAGGTCTAGTGATGCCAATTTTCAATTTCTATAGTCAAAACGGTCGGCCTAAGTTCACTGGAACATACAAACAAACACAAGCACATATACAAAAAAAAAGGATAGAATCCTTTGCCATATTTGATGGCTAAGGTTGTTCAATACTTGGCAGTGAACTGCTTGGAAAAGTTATGAGTAAAAAATGTTCTACTGCCACGAATCCTTTCCTTGATTTTGACCGATTGAATAGAGTTGTCCAGAATCTTTGAAACAAAAAAAATATGATTAAACTTGCATTTTTTGATTTCATAAATACATTTTTTTTATTCTTTAAATAAGAGATTTTTCTATTTTTTAAGAAAAAATAATTAATCTGGTTTTATTTGTATCTGGTTTGTACGACAAAAAAAAAAGACAAAATGGTAGTTAAAATAACCACCTCCGACCCTGCAAAAAAAAATAAATAAATAAAATAAATAAAAAACAGAAATTTTTTTTTCTCTAACTTTTGATACTCGTGTATAAACTAATGAGGATTTCTGAATCTCAGAGTTTGAAATTGTAGAAAAGCGGATTTTTTTTGTTTTTTTCTTATATATATGTGATTATTTTTTTTATTTTGTCTTTTTTTATTTTTTGCTAAGTGTGTTTGTGCGTGGGTGGGTGGGTGGGTGGCGGGAGATTTAAAAAACAAACTTTTTTGCTCTTATTACCTTGATGAAAACATCCTGAATTCCTGCCCGTGTAGCAGATTATTCTCTGAGGAAATGCCTGCAGTGCCGCTCAGCTAATTAACAAGCCCGACTCCCAGGCACCGGTATGTGCAGACGGAATAGACAAGAATGATATGCCCAGAGACGAGCAAACAATGAAGGGCCAAGCAGAGTTTTGACAACCATGTCCAACACATATTTCGACATAATTCATCAGTGAAAACAGATTGACAATTACAATTAATAAGACTATACAATAAAACCAACGTGAGACAAACAAACAATAAACAAACAAACAAAGAAACATGATTGGTTGAAAAAGAAAAAAGGCGGGAGAAAATTTTTTAATGAATCAAAAATAAAAGAAATCCAAACTATAGAAATTGCTAAAAACAGAGGAGAAGCTCTGGTCACAGAAGAAATAATGAAGTCTACAATAAAGAGCTCTTTCTTATTTCTGGGTTTATAACTTTAAAAAATATTGTGTGGGGTTAAATACTGTTGTTACTGTTGTTGTTGTTTATCTATTGACTTATTTACTTATTTACTTTTTTTATACGGGTGTCAGAAGTAAAGATGATGAAGGAGGGGTGGAGCTTCAATTAAGCTTTCTTATATATAATGGCACCCAGATCTGTTGGTTGAGAATTGTCAAAACAAAATGAGGTTTGAATGGAAGTGTTTTATTTGTGATTCTATTTGAAGAGAAAGGATTTCTTTTGTGAACAAATTCATGGGGCTCTATGGAACCTATTTATAATAAATTTCAAAAATATTCACAAAAAAGATTAATTTACGAGAGGACTGATAAAAAGTGAATACAAGATATTTTTATCCAATATCAATATACATATATCTATTCAAGAAGAGCGTATTGAGGCATTCATTTAAACATATGTTATTGAAAACGACAAATACACTTTGTCGTTTTAACTTTTTTGTTAATTTTTCTTGTTCATGGAAAAGTTGTTTAATGACAAGATCAAAACTACATTAAAAACTTTCTGAAGTTATCAAGTTTTGAAATTTGAGATCTTTCAACCATCATTGGTCATTTTCAAGAATCAGTTTATTAACTTAGACTGTTGTATTTTTATGTAACCAATTGATCTACCAATGTATATATCAGATGTTTGGTGAAATAAGTGTTAATTGTGTAGAAGACAGAATTGGCAAACTGTATTCAAATTCATAAGTTCACTTAGCTTTAATACGCTTGGAAAAGCATGAATACACTTTTCACTGTAATCTGCTATTGTCAGATATTTTAATAAAATTCATAGTTTTGCACTACTGCCTTTGATGTATTCCATACATCAAAATATGAAGTTAAACTGAAACCCCAGTTTAAGGAACTGTAAGTATTTTTATGCACTAATTCAACTCAACAAGCCTCACCTACTAGTTCCCGGTGCTAAAACCTGGGACAGAGTTGTTTCCAACTAAGTAGTGTAACCATTGAACTATTGCAGACATTAACATAGCAAGCAAAACCGAAACCCCAGCTCTGAAAAATTTTTGTGAAAATATCAAGTTCAAAGACAAATCAGATTGGTGTTTATATAATTAAAGAATTAAAGAATTAGAGAATTAGAAAATTAAAGAATAACAGAATTAAAGAATTACAGAATTAAAGAATTACAGAATTAAAGAATAACAAGATAAAGCAAGGAAAAGATGAGAGGAAAAAAAAAGACCGAAAACTCAATCAGTTATTCTCAATCAAATTAAGAGAATTTTCATTCTTCAGAATCTCACAGAAATATCATTCTCGTTTTGCATATCAGGAACTCAAGAAGAGAAAAAGACAATTATAACCAAAAGTGGAAAATAAGGATTTTTTTTATTGATTCCAATATTGTTTGAAACCTTTTTATGGTACAAGAGGTATCAGTAATCATTTTATAACGGGGGTGTTTATAATGACAACTGTAAAGTACTTTGGCATGGAGTACTGGTTAGAAAACAAACTTGGCAGATCATTACTACTGTAATGAGTTTTATTCTCATTGAGCTCCCCACACTTCAAGCCTTGTACCAGACTAAGCTAGAAAAGCTCCCTTGTTCACTGAGTGCCCAACATCAAATATTTTTCATCTAAACCATGGCAAATGTCTTTTAGTAATATGCTGCGTTGTGAGTGGTCAATTGAAAAAAATAGGAAAAAAGGGGTGATCAATGAATAGATCACTTCTCTCACCTTTTGTTTGGCAGTGATCAGTAAAAAAAAGTCTGAATTTTCGAAAAACAAGAGAGTTAGATACGAACAGAGGAACCAATTTATCATAAACTTACATTTCAATTTGTCTCCTCTAAAAACATATCAAGGGTGTGAATTGAAAAAAAACAATCCCCAAAACGTTTTTTTTAGAAATTATGTGTATAAGTTTGTATCTTCAGCCCTGTAGCTCCATTGGCAAGGCCTGTATGCATGATGCATGCATATGGCTCAAAACCTGAAGAAACCTATGTTGACAGTATTGGTGTTTGTTATAGTGAATGGTTTCTCATAAAACTTTCAAAGACTTCTAAGTACGAAATAAACTGTTCTTTCATAACTACTGACCAGACAATAGAAGATGCGAAAAGCTGTTGCACTAACTGTCAACGTTGACAGGGGTTAGTCATCCTAAGCCGAACAATTATTTATGATACAACATCTGGAAAAAATAACCAAAAAGGAAATTCCTGAAGAGATATTTTTTGCACCAACGATGTTCTTGGAGAAAATTCTTATAGAAATTTAGATTTCAATTGTGAAATTATGCAAAAATCTTATCAAACACAGAAATAATATCAAAATGGGAGATTCATTTGAGAGAAAACAAATAAAAAAGGGAACTAGACTGATTTGTTGTGACGGAAATTTTGAATAGGGGCAGGGGCGATTTTAAATCGCCACCAGGGCCCCCAATGAAAAGGGGGGCCCCCAATAAAAAGAGGGGCCCCCAAGAGATTTATGAATTTTGAATTTCAGCTACTGCATTTCTACCAACATCATATCATAATAAATCTCTCTAAATGTTGGAGATAGGCCGTCCGGGAGCCCAGCTCAGTGTTCGGCTTGCGACAAACTCGAGGCTTTTAAAAGGTTTGTCCAGTTTGATTGAAACTTTTTATAATCTACAGTATATTGTTGCAGACAATAAGTACAATGGTTGTGTGTAGAGATTTGTCATAGAGAATTTGATGACAAAAATATTTTCATTAATTTTTTACAAATCAATAATAATTAAAAAATGTATTGTAGATAAATTTGAATTGACAGGAGCTGTATTTTCAAAAATATTTTAGAATCAATCTGAACATCAATAATAAAGAAAAAAATGTACAAACACCATACTGTGAATATTAGTGAATATTTTTTATTATTTAAATTGCAGGAATTATTTGAATAAAAATGGTATTGGCTGATCTTAAAAAAGTAAATATTATTTTCATCAATATTACATAAAAATTTATTGGATATTCAGATATTGTAGACAAAATTTTATGAATGATATTTTTGATATAAGAAAAAATCATAAGAGAACTTTTGTTTTTTTAGAATATTCCTTATGATCTTGTAAATAGTGCTGTTTTGAATTATCAGTAAGATTAAGATATTGCTGCATAAACAAATTTAAACTAGGTATAAGCAGGAAAAAAACATATTTAAATCTAATGAGATCTTAAACAGTGCAGTTTTGAAAAGTACGGACATATTTTGTAACAAATTAACTGCCGTATTCAAGGTATTACTTTACAGCTAATTTACAATTAAAAATTTCGGAAGATAGGAGTTCGGAACATAGGAAAAACTTCTGTGTGAGGATTAATTTTGTTTTTGAAAATTTCTGTAACTATTTGAGAAAAAAAGTTAAAAAGAAGACCTAATTCTCTCAGGCATTAAATGAACTCCAGACTACGAAACTATGTACTTAGTCGAGGAAACTGAAGGGTTTGAGTGAGACATGATGAAAAATTATTGAAATTTGGCTGCAGGCAGCGGAAAGACGATGATGTGGATGACAAAAGGAAAGACGAGGGGAAAAGTAGGTGATCACAGTCATGCTTCTGGTGCGCGTACATATATATATATATGTATATATATATATGTATATATATATAGATACAATTATATATATATATATATATATATATATATATATATATATATATATATATATATATATATATCTGCATTCATTTACGCATGTGTTTATATATGTATATGTGTATATACATGCATGTATTGGTATGTATATACGTGTATATACATATGTATGCATAATTATGTGTATACACATATGTGTGTGCGTGTATATGTACAAGTGTATGTACTTATACATGTATATATATATATACATATATATATATCCATGTAAGTAGATATATTTTTATATAGATGTGTATATATATTATATGGATGTATGTATGTGTGTATTCATATATATTTAAGTATATATAAATATATATATATATGTGTATTTATATGCATGTATTTTTATTTATATATCTATATTTGCTCTGTGTATGTAGGTATATTCACATATATATATATGCATATATATATATATATATATATATATATATGTATACATTGGAAATATACATATCAATTTTTATATGTATTTTTACTTGCATATATATACACATATATATACAAGTACTAATGTATATAAAAATTGATGTATGCATGTATATGCGATACATATATATGAATATATATATACCTATATATAAATGTATGCATATTTATATGTATATATTCATATATGTATCTGTACTTATATATATATGTGCGTATATATTGTGTGTTTTCACTTGTGTGCGTGTATAAGTATATTCATATGTATGTATATATACGCATGGATTTATATAGGTTTTTATATTGAAATTGTGATTGTGGCTTTTTAAAATGCTTGCATGTTGTAATTGGTGCCATGAAAGGTGTCAAACAAGAAGAGAGAAGAGTTCAAAGTTAGAGACAAGTCCGTTCTGGACCCCTGCCCCTTTCCTTTCACCAACCCCATGAAAAAAAAGAGAAAATCACAGAATATATAGACAACAATTCCAACAAAACAGAGCCAACAAAAAGATATAAGGTGAGCATTTAAAAGTCAATGTAGAGTCAGATGCTGAGATTTTCTCTGAGAAAAATGAGACATCATGACCAGAGACATCGATGGGTTGGGTGGGTGTCTGCAGATCATGTTGGTTCGGGGGTGGAGGATTTAAAATGAGAGATGCACGCTCATTCCTTAAGTCAGTATAATCATGAAAACTCGTTCGCTGTCAAAAATTACCTCTTTGTTGTCGATGTATTAGCATATTGACCTGGGGCCAAATTACGCTACCTTGCGACTGTCACCTGAGTGTCATGAGTTCTACTTCCTGTTTCAACCATGACAACAACTCTCCTGCCACGGAGTTAACTTTAGTCATTTGCGAAGCGCATGTAGCATTCTTTCCCTTTCATTCATTTTGTAATTTTTTTTTTCATAGATCTTATTTTAATCTCAATTTTTAAAAAACTTTTTTTCTTTTTTTCTGTACATGCAAAGAGAAGGTGGATAAAAAGACGAGGAATTGACATCTATCTGTGATGTCTCTAGTCTGTCGCTGGACCAGCATACTCTTCGCTGTACGTTCGACAAAGTCGGCTAATCATGCTCCTTTTATATTTTTAGCTATTATATTTTACACCTGACTGCGAGATTCTCATGGAAGCAAAATTGCTTCCCATTGTTGTCTGGTATTGAATGATTTTTATCAAATGTTCATTGTTTTGCAGAAAGTCAAAATTCTCATAATTCTATTGTCATTGTGTGAATGTTGTTGGTATATAAATAAAATTACTTTCTTTCTTTGATTTCTTTCTGTGTATAATTTGGTATCTGATATAGAAAATAAAGCTAATTCAACTGTTATTTAATTCACCAATTTGATGGTTTCACTCAAAACAGTGAATTAAAATTGTCACCAAAACCGTCAACATAAGTTTTTTTCAGTTTTTAAGTTGGTCTGGCTGTTTGGCTATATTTATACATATGTATGAAGCACCAGAAGATAGACAATTTGACAGAATATGATGATTACAAAGACATTTATGTAGGAACTATATCATGACCGGCATGGAAGTTACTCAATTACAAGATTCTTCATTCATTTATATGATCTGAGGCCAATCGATTTTCTTTTTCTAAAATTTCCACTGGAAAATGTCTAAAAAACAGTAAAAGAATGTCTTCTAACATCTAGATTTTCCAGAATGTAGATGTTATTAATCAACTCATCAGAATAAGGCCCCTAAAGTACCAAAAGAGCTTTTTATCCAAAAATCAAAAAAAAAAAAAAAATTTTAAGAAGCAGGTAAGGGGAGAACTGAGGCAAATTTTCAAGTCTGTAGACAAAATGGTATGGCCAGGAGCACTAAACACACAAACCCATAAACAAACACATGCAAATTTAGAGAAGAATTGAACCCTTCATCATCTTTGTTCAACAGAATAATGAATAACAATACATCATCATGTAAGAAAAGTATTGGCAAATAATCAGCATGAATTTTTGTCAGACTCGAGTCCAATTTGAGTTGACTTTGTTTCCCCTTCACAACAAGAACAATCCTCAACAAATTTAGTGAAGACTTTACTGTTTGTCTATCAGGTTATGTTAAACAAAAACTATACATCAATTCAACATTTCCATGCCAAGATTTGAAATTATGACCATGTAAATGGAAGATGGCTCTCCTCAAAATCATATATATCTAAGAATTTATCTATTATGCACTGAATACAAAAGTTGCAGAAATCATCTTCAGTTGGAATAGAAGTGGGAATAGAAATTGACCCTACAGTAGCCAGGCTTGTCAATAATTTATTCATTTCAGGGACATGAATCAAAATACAACTTGACTTGCAGGTCTGTAGGGATTTTGAGAAAAACATAACAAGCAGGTGCCAGAAATTCCTTAGATTCCGGAATGCTGTGGTCTTTTACAGTACAATCTTTGATTATAAATTGTGTTATATTATACGGAAACTCTTATTTGAAAGAATCTCTCGTTATCAGACAGTTAATGCATCACTCGGCCAAGATTAAGTAGATAGAGCTTTCCAATCTTTGTCAATACGTAAATCACTTTCTAAGGCAAACCAGAGAATCAAAACTTTTCAAAATTCAGTTGGGTATGTATTTTGAAAATGGATATTCTTTATATAAAAAAGCTTATAAAAAGATATGGTTATGGGGGAAATTTCCAGAAAACAAAAAAAACGTTTTCTTGAGGCTTAATGATGAGTAAGTGTTGAGATATTACTCTAGCTCCATCAGTGCAGTCTGTATATGCGATAATGGCTTACATAGTCAGCCAGGCAGACCCACTTAAAAATTGCAGAAACTGAAGAAACATATGTTGACAGTTTTTGTAGCCGGGTTCTAAATAGACAATAATTGCTTTTGTGCAGCAACTGATACAACACAAAATCAAATTTAGTCATTCTGTTTTGAGTTATAGCAATAAAATACTTGAAAATTACACTAATCTTTCTGGTTATTGTAAGGATGTTGTGGGAATCACTTAATATGAATGGAGGCCACTAAATCAGATATTATCTTTCTTGGACTTTGAAGAGTTCTAACTTTGGCCACTACTGTAGATATTTTGAAATTTTGTTTCGAGATCAAAAGCCCAAGTCAGACCCAAGGGAGAGGGGCGTTTTGAATAATAGTACTATCATCAAGTAATATTTCAATGATTTTCTTTACTTATATCAATAAAGGGACTGGTGCATACGGTAGTCCCACTCTGAAACAGTTCACCGAATGAACAACCAACCTGTGTTTATAACCGCTTTTGCTGGGTTAGAATGACTTACAATGTTTATTTAGTTCTCATGAATGATTGCACTGTATATACAGCCAGCGGATATGTTTCCATCAGAGAGACCCTCATCTTTACCAATTCAAGATGCCCAGAGATATCCAAGACTGAAGTTTACTGGCTGGCGTCTTGATGATAAGTCAACGTGTTGCACAAAGTGGGATCTTATTGAATCACACTTACCATTTATATTGTAATGATCCCATTTCTGTGTTCTTGTTTGGCTGTTAGTAAAAACATCAAACTGTGGCACAATACTCAAAGAGAGAGAAAGAGAGAAAGAGAGAGAGAGAGAGAGAAAGTTGATATATATATATATATATATATATATACATATATATATATATATATATATATATTTATATATATATATATGTGTGTGTGTATGTGTATCTACATAGATAGACATGTAATTATCTCTCTTTTTCTTTTTGTACTTATAAATTTGTATGTGTGTATATATGTGTATGTGCTTGAGAGAGAGAGCAAACAAGTGAAAGAAGTGTATATATATATATATATGTGTGTGTGTGTCAACTCTTAACATACGTATTCACTCAAATATATATGTGTATGTATCTTAACAGAAAGAGACGAATAGACATAGATAGACGTGTAATTATCTCTCCTTTTCTCTTTGTATATGTATATATATGTATATATATATATATGTGTGTGTGTGTGTGTATATGCGAGAGAGAGGGAGGGAGAGAGAGAGAGAGAGAGAGAGAGAGAAAGAAAGAAGTTCATATAGCTTTGAACTAGACTCAGCAAAGCTTAATAAATACTTATATATTTGTGTACGGTTATGTTTGTAAGTATGTATGTATGTTAAAAAGTATGATTAGTAGAAAAAGCAGAAAGTATTGAAAGACCACCGTGAATAATCCAGCATCTGGGTGGCCTATTTTAGTTTAATCATTTAAAAACAAAACTTTTAAATCAATGAAAGGACAAAGACCTTTCCGACTTTGTTTGAAACCCAAATAAGAAGCCTGAATGAAATGTTCTTACAAGAAGATGGAATTTCCAGTCAAATATTAATTAATTCACAAATTTCAAAGCGAAACTTGAAGAAAGATTTCTCTAACTGTCGGCAGGAGTGGCGGGGGTTGGGGGGGGGTTAGATTGATCAGAGAATACAGGGGTGCGCATAATGTCTGGACACGTAGATGTCAAAATGGACATTGCAAATGATAGAGAAAATATTGAACATTCCATTTAAGTCTTTAAACAGAGTAATACATGCTTGTCTCTGTGACCAAACTCTATGACCATTCTGTACAATCTGTGGTCAGAAACAGTTTCAAGACAATTTTTATGAAGCTATCAGTTAAAACTGTCACCAAGACAGTCTCGTTAGGTTTCTTCAGTTTTTAAGTCAGTTTGTCCTGCTAGTTAGCTTTCTGGCTGTTTGTCTATCTGACTGTGTGTGTGTATCTGTCTGGCTATATATATATATATGTATATATATATATATATATATATATATATATATATATATATATATATATATATATGTATGTATCACATGTACAGTTTATATCAATGAAACTTGGGCTGAAAATTTTAACATCCACTTTTTATTATGTCTAGAAAAAACTTCTTTTTCTTTTTTTTAAATTCACCTCCCAAAGTAGGTTTTTAGTGAGAGTGTGTTGGGGTGGGGGAGGGTTCAATTTATCATGTAAATTAATCCCTAGTTTTTGCCTGGCATTCACTCTTTTTTTTTGTTGAATTTCTGACTTTTTTGAGATCCAATAAAAAGTGAGAGAGAGAAGTATCTTATTCATGATTACCTCCTTTTTATGATTGATCACCCTCAGCATGGTTTGCTCTACCATCAGACGTTGGTCATGTGACAGTTTCAATTGAGTGATCAACAAGACCTGTTTATACTGTTTTTGAATTTCAGCTGAAATACAAAAGTTGACAATTTTCTCCAAAAGACCTATGTTTTAGATTAAACTATCAAACGGTACATGTTAGTATTGTTGAACTGTTACATAGACCAACTTGGTCCTCATGAAGTGCCTACAATGTATTTTTTGGAGACTTTTTAAAGAAGGTGAATCAATTTTAGAAAATAGTTGCACATAGGTATATTGGCTTGCATACCTGTGTGCTAGCTTCACAGGCTGGTCATTCATTCTTCCTGTTGAGAGGTCAGTATCTTTATATACTTGTAAAATGAAGTCCCCATTGGGTATGTAGATATCTTCATTGTTTATTCATCTGAATTTTGAGATAAACACCTGGAAAGTTCAAGTATATATGAGGAGCCATAAGAAAGAGAGAAAGAAGGAAGGAAAGAAGAAAAGAGAGAGAGAGAGAGATAGAGAGAGAGAGAGAGAGAGAGAGAGAGAGAGAGAGAGAGAGAGAAATAAGGATGAAAAAAGTGAAAGAAAGAGAGAATATAGAGAGAAAATTTGACATAAAAAATGTAAAGTATTAATGGGAGGAAAAGAAGTAAAAAAGAAAGAAAGAGAAATAGAGGAAGAAAAAATGTTGAATATCTATATCTGGCATAAATGAATCACCATAGCCTGGGTGTGTACTACAACTAATTGTCTAAAAAATTATCTATTTAAAAAAAATAGCTGCACGAGATTTGGGCATTGTTTGTCCAAAATGACAATAGAGGTCCCCAAAAAGCACTCTTTTGGAAAGCAAAACAAATGTCTAGTGGCGTACTTATGTAAAATTTCCAGTTTGTAGAGTTGGAAATGTGATCAAGTGCGCGCACACACACACACACACACACACACACACACACACACACACACATACACACACACACACATAGATTGATTGAGATGAACAAAGAGAGAAGACTCTTTAGCAGACTTGGCTGGTTGATCGGGCGGGTCATTTGTGGGGCCACACTTATTCGATTGGATAGTCAAGAAAGATAAGTAGAACGTGTCAGTGAAGAAAGAGAAAAAGAAGGGAGCAAAAAAAAAACAAAACAAAGAACAAGAACAAGAAGGAGAACGAGAAGGAGAAGAAAGAGAAGAAAGAGAGACAAGAAGAAAGAAAAAAAAAGAAGGAATCAGAAAACGAAGAAAATTAAGTCAAGGATGAAGAAGCAGAAAGTATTGCTGGAGGCAACGTTTCCACATAAGCGAAAAGTTTTTTTGCCAGTGTCTATCATGAAACTAATTAGATGTCATTAGAGAATTCATTTGCTTACGAACCCAGACTGATTCAGTCATGAAATCAAATTATTAACCAAGGGCCAAAGAATCAAAAAAGGCAAAATTGAATATAAATAAGAAAATATGCAATGGTCCTTAAAACCAGATACATACTTTGTCAGCCGAAAACTTTGTGTTGTCTTTTCGGGTGAAAAGTTCATTTGGGAATTAATACAGAGGACACCGTTTATTATAATCATAAAGGATAATGTTATCAAACAGTTATTCTTATCAAAATCAGTCGGTGCAAAACACTTTATTTAAAATAAATTGAAAATTTCCTATTATTTTCGTATCGAGAAAAAATATAAAGTTGTTTTTAACATATGAAC
>OY735226.1:19238524-19308524 GCA_963457665.1 Thysanoteuthis rhombus
CCCCAAAGAAGGTTTTTAATGGAGGTCCAATTTGCAAGGTGAGTTTTTGCTAAATTGATCCCTTAGTTTGTATCCAGCAGCATTCATGCTTGTTTTTTTGACTTTTTTCAGTGATCACTGCCAACAAAAAGCGAGAGAATTAACTTGTGGATTGATTCTCCCTTTAAAATTTTTTTAATTGCTCACCCCAATGCTGCATCTTGTAAAAAGACATTGGTTGGGTGATGGTTTCTATTGAGTGACTAAACAGACCTGTTTCTCATCTATTGATTTTTCACTCATTTACAGTTTTTTGTCATTGAAGAAAATTATGGCTAAGATTTGGATAATACCACATGGCAACATTTTTTTTATAAAAATGTATTTTTCCTGTATAAACTTACATACATGCTTCCAATCAATAAGACCTTTGACTCTTTCTGTAAATTTTTAAGTTTTGAGAAAAATCATTTTTCATTTCATTTTTTGTTTTTTTCGTTTTTGAGGGTGTGTGGGGGTCTACTCACAGTGTAACTACAATGTTTAACTGAACACTCATTTTCCGTCCGTTGAACCACATTTCAGATGTGAAGTATTTGGCTACTGTCTTTATTACCATCAAAACCTATGTGAAGGCTGTTATTTAAGTTTCTTTACTTTCAAATAAAAATCTACCAGTTTTTTTATATTGGAAAAAAAAACATCATTCAACCCATTCCTAACAACACTACACAGTTTCTTATCTCTCTAAACTCAATATGTAATATCTACAAGTATAGTCCAAAGGTTGAAATTACAATTAATGTATTTCTTTGTTTATAACAAAAGAAATTTGTACCAGAATCTGAGCGAAAGTAGGGGTTCTATACTATAAAGTATGCAGAAAATTTTTTTGTATGTTATTCAAGTTCATTTAAAGATAGGGGTTATATAACCCCCAACATACTCCCACTAATGATTTATTTGATAAAATTAAAATGATTACCGTCATAACAGTACATAACATAAAATAGCGTGCACTAATTGTATAACTGCAGTATTACAGTACTACAGTACACTAATTTGGAACATTGAATCATAAAATGTGGGACTGCAGAACTGTATGGTCAAATAGAATACTTGTGTTACATAAAAGACCACAATTTATACAAGGCTACAATTTTATACTGTTTTTTTTTGTCTAAATCCTGTACTAAGTATGAGAATTGTGTGATACATTTGAAAAATACGGTATGCATTTATTTTTGACCTGTATTTTCTATCATCTTAATCTTTATGACTCAGATCAGAAATAATGGATTAGCTAACGATGACATTCAAACTCAATTCTTTTTCCTCTCGTGGAGGCCCGCTGAAACGTACCAACTGGTCTAATTGACTGAATTACGAGAACATTACATTGAGAGATCAATTATACTTCCAACTCCTTTATTTGAGAAAACAAATATTTGAAGAGAATTTTATATCACATTCCCACAACAATACATTTCCATCTCATCCTTGTAAAATTTTACCTAGCTTTACTTATATCAGCTATTCTTGACTGCTTTTGAGCTACAGCCCCCTTAAGAGCACTTCTCGGCCTCCAGGGCCCCACAACCCAAAGAGATAGACAGAAATTCATTTATTACTTTCAGTTTGTTGCCTCCTACAAATTTGCCAGGTTTCCCAAGGGGGCCATATGGCCCCTCTTGAGCTTGGCTGGCTCACACTATAAAATTCTAATTTAATTACAGTTAATTCCACGATGCATCATAGTTATTTTGGAATTGAACATAGAGTAATCCCAAAGCGCATGTTTATTTTCTGCTTTTTTATTTTTAGGGTACCCATTTCCCTGATGAGTATCTTTCTGATGTGGTATATATGTATATATATATATATATATATATATGAATCTATATATATATATAAATATATACATATATATATACATATATGTATGAATGTATATATATATGAATATACATTATTGCGTCATCCACAGTTGTATTACAACTCTTCAGTGTGGCTATAGACTAACCATTATCCCATCTAGTACCACGAGGCAGGATCAAAACCTTAGCTTCAGACCCGGAGGCTAGTATCCTCCCTCTACTCCATGGAACTGGATGGTCAGTGAGGTTGAATTTAAGCAACACATTTATCTATCGTATATATTCCTCATCCACCTGAGTGCTCCATTCAATGTTGGAAGAGTATTGCATATATATATATATATATATATATATATATATATATATATATATATATATATATATATATATATGTGTGTGTGTGTGTGTGTGTGTGCATAATATATACAAAAATGATGTCCAGAAAAAATCTGTTTTTGTTTCTTGAAAATCCTCCCAGCCAAGTTTTTAATGGTTGGTTCAATTTGCAATGTAAGTTTCTGCTAAATTGATCCCTCACTTTGTGTCCAGCAACATCAATGCTTGCTTTTTATAAAAAAATCCAGCACTTGTATTATATTAGAATTACTGGATTTAAAGGGGAAAAATAGGTATACAATTATAGCCTCTTTTATAACCCAAGACTTGAAAAGGCACGACAGTTCTGCAGTCCAGTGTGTTTTTATGCTTCGATGTTTGAAATTAGTTTACTGCACATACTGCAGTAATACAATTATATATACATGTACATATGTATATTATTAAGAAATGGATATATATATAATCCGGCAGTAATAATCATTGATTACGTCATATTATTATGAAACATTATTTGAAATGCTCTCCAGTTATTACATGGTGGATGAATTGGCATAGACAGCATAAATAGAATAAATAAATAATAAGTAATAAATCGAATATATATGTATGTGTGTGTGCATGCGTATGAAACTCTCTCTATCAACATATATATATATGTATATCTATCTATCTATCTATCTATCTATATATATATATATATATATATCTATATATATATATATATATATATACATATACATTATGTATATTCATATGCATAAAGTGCCTCATTACTGTGGCCTCCTGGGATTGAATTGCGTTCTGAGAACCAAGTATATGGTAAAGTTGGATGTAGGATTTATGCTCGTAGATCACAGAGTGTTACATCAGAGATGACTGAAATGAACCCATGCTGCAGGGAGTTCCGGGGTATTGTGAGCCCCCGCGGATTATTCTTTAAAAATGTGGCCAATTTCGAGGGTTGTTCTGAGACATACCAAAAAACTGAAAATTGAGAAATAGGTATATTCCATACCCCTTCTCTACCCCATTCACCTTCCTGCTGGTGCCAGACGAAGCAAAGTTTTGAAAATAAATATGAGAATCCATGTTTGAGTGTTATTGTTCTTCAGGAATTCTGTCCCTGTCTCTGTCTGTCATTCTCTCTCTCTAACTATATACATACTTATACATATATGTATATATATACATACAGAGAGAGAAAGAGAGAAAGAAGGAATATGAGAAAGAATCAGAGATAGATATTTAACATTTTCTAGTACTGATCACTTTCACCCGGCTATTACGATCAATGGGCAACAGTTGTCCATCAACCACAATGGTTGTGTGAAACTGATCTGTAACAATGAAAATGTAAATATCTATCAATCTATTTTTGCTCTGTTTTAAAATATTCATCACTATCACCCTAGATATTGCAACCCCTAAAATAGTATATATATATATATATATATATATATATATATATATATATATATATATATATATATATATATATATATATATATATATGTATATATATATATATATAATAAGATGTGGATTCACTATGCAAACAAGTTTATGTTTCTGTCCTCTCAGGGCCTCATCAGGCAAATGATTGAATGAGAATCATTCACCTGATGAGGCCCAGAGAGGGTAGAAACATAACCTTGTTTGTGTAGGGAATCCACATCCTATTATATATTTCCAGCTCTACTCTAGAACAACTTGACTTTTGAAGAATAAAGTTGAATGTATTGAGCACTCTATGAAATTAATCCATTACATATCAGACGTTGCTTTATATTTTGCTATTGCTAACCTGATCTATACCATATATATATATATATATATATATGTGTGTGTGTGTGTGTGTGTGTGTGCGTGTGTATATATATATATATATATATATATGCATATATATATATATATATATATATACATATGTATATATAAATATACGTATATAAATATATATGTATATATATATATGTATATATATATACATATGTATATATAAATATATGTATATAAATATATATATATATATATGTATATATATATATATATATATATATATATATATATATATATATATATAAAAAGTGTGAGAGTGAGCAGGAGATAGCTTGATAGATAGATCAAAGAAAGGTTTATTTACCATGTCTTATCAGTAACAAAATTTATTCTCATGATTAACCCTTCCCCTTCCATATGCCAACGTTAGATTTATTGGACTCTCTTTCTTCATCTTTTTCCTGATTCCTTATTCTGGCTATAAACATTCTTTTTCTGGGCAAAAACAAATTGATTCATCATTCAATTTACTGACTCATTTACCTTAGCTCATATTGTGATAATACCTAATTCAAATCCTTCGGTAGCATTTTTCTTTTCCTCTCGCTCTTTCCTTGTTGTTCTTCATTAGCATTCATTTTGAAAAATCTCTCAAAGATTAGTTAAACTTTGATAATTTTAAATAAATCACATTCACGATCCCGCACAATGTAAACAAAACGTCTCTGGTTCCTATTCGGGGTAACGCATGTGACAAAAGTGCTCCTGTGAGATGTCAAGCATAAAGAGGGGGAAGGAAGGAATGACAGCCCAGGGGGAAAAGGTGGCTGGATATCAAAAAGACGCCGAACTGCATTTTTGTTCATCCGTATCCCTGACGAATTTTCAAAAGGCTCCCGCAAAGAGCAGACATAACCCGCGTCCCACCGAGCTCCTCCCATCAGCTGCAGATGTCAAACATCTTGGATCGGGAGACAGATGCATTTTTAAGAAACATGCATCGGAGACCCAGGAAGATGACGATTTGCATGTGATTTAGCTATTATGAGCCACAGTTTTTTTTCTTGTTATTATTTTTCACTCCAGGTACCTCTACCCAAGAGGAATACAAAATAGAAAAGTTACAACACAGGGTACAAGGCAAATTCATCATAGTAAAATATCATATCTTCAGAGCTAGAAAACAAACATCTGTCTCTCATCTTTCAGTACGAGGCTACTTGTGAGGCAGCAAATAATTATTCAACAATAAAGGACTCTCTTCATCATCTTCACCATCAGACTTTTCTCACTTCCAATGGAGGAAGCCCTTTCATATCAGTGGCATACCATGCTTTGTATCTTGGGTGTGCTGCTTGCTATGGATACACAAAAAACTATAAAATATTTCAGTGTCTGTAAAGAGCAAAGGACAGTCGAAGACTTTTTGGCATAATATAAGGAAGGTGGTCCCGATCGTAGAAATTAGAGAATTAAAGGGAAACAGAATTTGGATAAGGAAGAAAACAGGAGTCAGAGACATCATTGAATCAATTAGAAAACTTAAATGGCAATGGGCAGGCCATGTTGCGAGAATGACAGACAACCGATGGACATCACGACTTAAAATAGGATTAGATGATTGTGCCAATCCAAATTTTGTCTTTCTATCATTAATTCACTTATTTCTTTTTTATTTCTTTGCTCTTTGTAATATCAGATGAATAAGGGTGTGAAACTTTACAATTTACAATTGGGGCCACCTTCCCTACATTGTACCAAAAAGACTTTTACTGTCTACTATATTCTCATATTTTCAAATGTTTTTGCTTTTTTTTTTGTACCTGTGGCTCACAGTGCTGCCATGATACAGAGCACCATACATCAAGTTTCACATCTGATGTCACAAACATGGCTATCCTCTGCCACTTTTCCAAGGGCTGGGGGCGTGCAAAGAGACTACATATTTCTGGGGGTGGGGGTGAAATGATATTTTCGGAATATAACTCAACAACAACCCTGTTACCCACAAATGAAAATACCATCAGTATATGGATACATCAAGTTGGGGTTATATAAAACAGTTGTACTGCTCCATTATCCTTTATTGACTTGAAATTTCCAACTTCAAAACCCACTCACCGTAAGCAAAAAGCCTGATCAAGAGAGAGGCCAATGACCCCTCCCCGTGGGTGCTCATGGCAACACATGTATAGTAATATAGTGGTTTTCACAAAGGATAGTGCCATAGAAATGGAAAGGGAAGGTGCTTGTATCTTACTAACGCAGATATGAACTCCCCCCCCCCTTCCAATCCTACTAGACAACCAAAAACACACCTCCTTGTTTAATTCCTCAAACACGTAAAAAGCATACAGTTTGCTCAATTTTCTTGAAAAATGTGGTTGGCAACCATCAAAATGCATCAACACATGCCCATGTGATAGTAAAATTTTTTTGAGATGTAACAACTTTTTTTTTTCTTAAATTTCTTTTCATCTTCCAATAGTCAAATTACCAACATGTATGTACAGATATTCACCCCATTGTACAATGCATCCTCCCAATAGTCACTTAAGAAGCTGAAACATGGAACCAAGTGACAGACTCACAAACTGAGAAGCATGCAACGCGCACATGAGAGAATTATGTTCAACCTCACATAGAGAGATCACAAGACAGCACAGTAAGAAAACGGGAGTCAAAGACATCATAGAATCTATTATAAAACTTAAATGGCAATGGGCAGGCCATGTTGCAAGAATGACAGACAACCGATGGACATCGCGATTTACGACATGGATCCCTAGAGATCACATGCGAAACCGAGGCTGACAGAATACAAGATAGAGAGAAGAACTGGACAAACTTAGAAAATACTGGCTCCATGACGCCCACGATAGAGAATTGTGGCGAATCCTGAGGAAGGTCTGTGTCCAATGACGGACGTTAAAAGACTTATGATGATGATGAAGTGCAAAGATTTTTCGGACAATGTGTTTGAAAATTTTACAATGGTTGTTTTTTTAAATTGTCAAATTAGTAAATTACGCACATATATTCACAACCATATATTTGCATTTATATGTGTGTATATACACATGTGCACACACACACGTATATACACGCACACAAATACACATGTATATATATATATATATATATATATATATATATATATATATATATATATATATATATATACATACATATATACATACACACATATATATATATATATATATATATATATATACATACATACATATATATACACATATATATATATATATATATATATATATATATATATATATATATATATATATATACTTTTTTGAAAATGATGAGTTGTTGGATGGTGTGTTTATGGTAAGAAACGTCGTCACCTGGGCAACCACAGCTGACTGCTTTTTAATTCTGAGCATCTCTTCTGAATGCAAGAACTGGGTTTTCTGGAAGAAACAGTTTGACACGAGGCATAAATCATTCTGTCCAGATAGACCCCAACAGCTGGGCAGCTTCCGATACCCTCCATTCCTCCGTCTCCCCCCCCCCCACAGGCAATCATACCTGGCCCTCGCCTTTACCCAGTCCTAGCAAGAACAAATATACATTAGTGGCAACCTGATAGCTATTTTTTGGCCCTCCTGCCCAAAATATTGAATGAAGTCATTTAGAAAGTTGATGCTGGGGTTGTGTAGGGTGTTTAGAGTTTAGGGTTAATGCTTAAGGAGGAGCAACATTTTTTAACTCCCTATTTCTGGCAAGTGTACTTGTCACATTCAGATTTATCTATCTTCGGGCTCGGTGGCTGGAATAGTCACATCAGTTGTTAAGGATTGATTTTAAATGGTTTTTGTGATAAGCTAGAAGATTAATCGTTCTATGTGCTAAGTTCGGGAAAAGGATCCTGTTTTTTTTGTTTTTTTTTTTGTTCTTCCTTCTTCATGACGCTTCAGCCGTGTACCCTCCGGCCTTCTTCGGGTGCCTTCTCGAATCCTCCATCAAACAAACACGCAAAAACCGAAGTGACTTCTATGCGGGACCGTCACAAGGGTTACCGGTGCCCCACGCAAGACTTGAAATTTGCGAATGGGTCTTGTGTACCCTTAGCGCAGCAAAATTCTAACGGTTATTATTTTCTCAGTTTGGGGTGTGCCCCTAAGAACTTCGTGCCCTGGGCGACCGCCTCGAATCAACTAATGGACGGTCCGTTCTTGAATGTATGTGAGAGGATGCCTATACTCTCATAGAACAAGGTTTGATGACATTTCGGAACACAACTGACTACTAAGAAAAACAGAAGAATACACAGCAAAAACGTTGTGGAGTAACAAAACAAAAACAAAAAAAGCAAAAAACAAAGGCAAAAACAAGCAAACAACCAACCAACCATACAATGATAAAAACAGCCACAAAATCTACACAAAAAGCTATATAACTGTTGAAACGGAATCCAACGCTTTCGACTATTCTCGCACTTTGTGTACTTATGAAATTTTTCGATGCCCATGGTTATATTGTCTATAAACTTTTTATGTCTATATTTGTTGATCTTTGGTTATTTACTAAGCGTACCTGAGTCTTGCTCAAGGTTGCTACATTGAAACCCACCTGTGATGACCAAATTCACAGTACTATCTTCATTCTAAGCTAAATTGGTTACTTTCCTTTGAGGGAAATTATATACAGGTGCACCTCCGATTTTCCGTTAATATAAGTGCAGGGGTCAGTTCATGGTGTGAAAGGTTGATTTCTTGCCTTGAAACACAGAATTCTGATCAAATGCACCCCCCAAATCCTTGGGCTAAAATTAAAATTGTTAATGGCACAAATTTTGCGAGTTGTTCTTAATCGACATTTCGAATTGATCAACGAAAAAAATAACAAAAAACTTTCAATCAGATGTCTCAGTCTAAGACAACAATCTTTGATTTGGATCTCGACACTCACTTATTATTTGTTGTCGTGATCATCCGATACGAGTTGTATGGAAAAGATGGTCAACACAGCAATGTCGCTAAGAAGCACTTGTGGTGGCATTACCGTGTTAACTATCTTTACCTAACTCCGATCAGTAGTTACGTTAAACGCAAATACACAAGTCCAAAATGATATAATATATATAATATATACGATAGTAAACGTAACGGTTAACAATTCAAGTAAAATTAAGAGAATAAAAAGAATGCATCGGCTAAATAAGGCGAGCGTCGTCTACACCTTCCTACGGCACCTCGAGTACAAGTGAAAGATTAAAAAAAAAAAAAGGAGTACTGAAGGATTTGTGTCTTAATTATGTTAGACGGGGTGTATTTAACATTGTGTGTGATATGGTTGGACTATTTTCCTCGTCTATACGTTCATTCATTCACAACGTTTCGACCGTGTAGGTTTCGGCCTTCATCGGGTGTTATTGGTTCCAGAATGTGGAATCACTTCCTAGAACGCATGCTCTATTGGACAATAGAGATAGGCGAAGAAGTAAGTTAATGAGTATATCATCGAATGATTGTCGTAGAATAAACTAGCTTTTGAAGGCTAACGAACAGTTGGAAATATTGAGAAGAGCTGAAATGATACCAACGCGAGTGGACCAATGATTTCGTAGCCTAACTCGTAGATATTAGCTGAATTTTGATCTGAAATTTTCATTGTACACAGTTTGGTCAATGAGACTATTATTCACCGCTGAATTAAATGTATTGGCAAGGAAGGGGATTATATTGAAAATCAAATATTTGCTGTGAAAAATATTTTTTCTCGCATCGTTAAGCCATGGACTTATTAATATACCCACGAACAATTTGTACAAAAAATGCAAATCAATTTCCCATACTTTCAGGAACTTGTGCATTAACTTGTCTTTCAAAGTTATTCCCAGAAAACGTCTAGCTCTTCGGAAAGGTTCCTCTCCAGTTCGAATATTTCGAGGGATACCCTCAATTAACCGGAATCATTTTTAAATGATCACAAATATGGAAAAAAAACTGTTCATCATTCTGAACTGGCCATCATCATCAGTCTTTTAACGTCCGTCGTTGGACATAGACTTTCCCCAGGATTCGCCACACTTCTCTGTCGTGGACGTCGCGGAGCCAATACTTTCTGAGTTTGTCTAGCTCGTCTCTCCATTTAATACTCTGCCGGCTTTGGCTGCGCATGCGATCTCTGGAGATCCATGTCGTTAGTCGCGATGTCCATCGACTGTCTGCCATTCTTGCAACATGACCAGCTCACTGCCATTCGAGATTTTAATGGATTCTATGATGTCCCTGACTCCTGCGCTCTCCATGTGATTCTCTACGTGATTCTTTCATGTGCACATTGCATGGTTCCGAATTAGCGGATCTGTCTCTTGGTTAGGTTCCATGTTTCAGCTCCATCAGTGACTATTGGGAGAATGCATTGGTTGTATATTCAAACTTGTACCCTCCCTTAATTCATGGCAAACATTCAAACGTTTTTTTTAATTTTATCTTCTTAATTTTATCACGAATTTTACGGAGGAGCGTCTAATTTTCAAATCTTGAAATTCAGCTGCGCAATATGCAATTCACGAGACACATTCGAATACCGTTTTTGTGTTGGGCAGGGGGACCTCGTATATCATAGGATATATTCGGTCATCCTTGTTATACACTTTACGTAAATGAATAATGAAATTAACCGATGGCGGTTCTAGGCTGAGCTGACCTCAAAATTTGAAATCTTTGAAACAAGATAATTCCGTTTCCTCTTCGAGGATTTCCTTCTCCAAATGTGAATCTCATTTTATGATTTCAAGATAATTCCTTATTCCAGTTCAGTTTTCATCTGTCATATCAGATTTTCACTTTCCATTCCAAAACACTCACCAACTCCCGCATGGTTGCCCCGGTCAGCAAAAACCCTTTTCTGAAAAATATTCTCTAATAAAAGTGTTATTTTCTAAATTGCATTATTTATATATATATATATATATATATATATATATATATATATATATATATATATATATATATATATATATATATATATATATAAGCACGATCATACACACTTATTAACACGCTCTTGTAACATCAGCCATCCGAAGTCCTTCCTTCCGTCTCTTTTATTCAAGAGTCGTCTCCCACATATCTACAGTGTCAAGCTCACCGGGAAAATTGATTAAATTAATTACTAAAGTAGGTAAGAGAAGTGATCATCGTCCATCTTCCTATCTTTCTGTTATCGAACTCTAGACAGGGTGCTGGGATAAACAGAGAATATATACATTCGTTATTTTTTTAATTTTTTTTTTTTTAAATTTATCTTTAAGAATTTCTTCATCTAGAGATTTGAAAAAAAAAAAACAAAAACAAAAAAAAAAACACCCAATTTTGCTCAAACTGCGCATACGGGGTCCTGACCCCCTGCCGGATCTGTGACTGCTATTCTGTTACTCAACTTTCAAAAACTGACAAAATTCAACACACATTAACACTTAACGTTTGCGTATCGTTTAAAAGTGCTTTTGTTTTTCTACTAAAAGCTGTTTTTTTTTTTTTTACCCTAAACGGAATCCTAAATATTGTTGCATTCTTGGTATCTTATCTGATTTACCCCTTCACGGCGAAGTTGTAAAAAGGTATGTGCTTTTGGTTACGTCTATTGATTTGTCTGATAATTCGCCTTTTCGTCTATCCACACGATATCACCGAAAGTAATGATTGAATTTCAATGAAATTTTGCGAAAAGGTTGAAAATGGAGTGAGAAAGACGTGGTGAAATTCGGGGGCGGATCCAGGATTTCTTTTTTAGACTGAGAGAGATTTTTTTTTCATTTACATTTATGTATACGCTCTTGACTGTTCACCCGGTATCTCCAAAAGTTATCCATAAATTTCAATCAGATTTTTTAAAACGGTGGATGAAAGACTATGAAAGAACGGGTTGAATTTTAAAGCGGATCCATGTTCAATTATCTCCCCTGTGCTGTAGTTATATGCTCAGAATGCATGAATTTCACGCTTGTTCACACGATATCACCAAAAGTTCTCAATGAATTCCAATGATATTTTGTGGAAGGGTGGACAATAGGCTAAGGAAGAACTGAATAGATTTGGGGGTGGATCCATGCTTCAATTACCACCCCCTGTGTCGGCAGAGATCTGGGCACTTCGAGTATTTTCTAGTTTTAGTTTTTATTTGATTCTATCATTAACTTTTATTTGATTTTATCGGTAAATTTTGAAGGATCGAGTCTGCGAAATAAATATTTTATTTAATTTTTTTTTTAACCAGTCTTAAAAGTCCATAGTTGGACATAGACCTTCCCCCAAGTCTTATGAGTGATACGCTTCACCCCACCACCTTGGTCCATGACTTGTCGGCGACGGAGTGGAGAGATGGATTCATATCTTTCCTAAGGGAAAAAGTGCGAAGTGAATGAGAACTATCTCAGTCGGAGTTAGAACTAAGTTCGCTGATACCAATGTGCATTCCCATAACCACTCGGCCACTCGCACCACGGAAGGCCTTTTGGAACACTATTTTCTAGCCTTCAACTACGAGGCCCCCTTAAAAAAAAGTTCATTCTTTTCATATTTTACCAGTGTTTCAAGAGTTAGTTTCCTTCTCCGGAATCCTTCTGCCTTCCTTTAGATTTATTGCCTCACCCCAACTTGCTGACAAGATGTTTGGGCAGGGTGGGACCTTTTATCAGCATCAGGCAACCCCCGAGTAGATAAGGGTAAAGGGACACCCTAATCTTCAGTCGCTACCGTCCGTAACATTTCTTTTTGACTTATTTCTGCATTCTTAGCCTACATTAACTATCATCTGCGGTCCTAACCCTCCTCAGCCATCAACATGGTCTGCCGGTCCCTGCCTTCTAGAACCCCACCTCTTCGCCCCTGGACTCATCATGTCTCCACCCATTCTCTCAGAGCTTTAAGCACCCACAAGTTTTGGAAGTTTTCCATTTTTCCTCCCCGGGAGTTTACAAAACGTGGCTTCTTATCTTTTTACGTCACGTGGATCGTAAAAGTCATTGAAACATACTTGTAGACAATTTGACCGATTGACGATACCCCCACCCCTCCTTGCAAAACACAAAAGTAACATATCGATTACCAAGTGTTTTATTTTATATACTCTTGATAAGAGTGAATTTAGATTGGAATGGAATTTATCAGTCCATAACTACAACTGACCTCAGCAAATTTGGCGGGATTATAGCAATCTCTGAAAGCCACCGTACGAGTGGTCTTTGAGATCTTAATACTTGCTCGAACAGCATCCATTCCGAAGTTATATGTCCGGAAAGATTCGAGCGTTATGGAATGTTGAGTAGCCCGCCACATTTGCGATGTAAAATACTTTCTGTCCATTGTGTGAAACTACAGCTCCGACGTATTTCGGTTACTTACACTGCTGCCAATTCAGATGTTTTAAACGTAAATTTAGATAATTCTAAAGAGCGGAAGTCAAAGGAGATTATTTATAGAAATTAAGAAGAGAGATCTATAATTTTTAATATCTTATCTATTTCTGTTAGATTTCTCGAGAACCGGAGATCAAAAAAACTTTAAACTCGATACCGGCCTTGTGTGCTGACTAATATATCCAAAGAATGTCGACTTCGAACAAGGTGAGGTGCCTAATAATCGCGACGCATACACCCCAAAACACTGACGGATATTTCTTCAATTGGTCTGAGGCGTCAAAATATAGGTGACCAAATTGATTATCAAGAATAATGTTCTTGGGTCCTGATCACCAATGACAGAGAGAGAGAGAGAGAGAGACAGACAGACAGACAGACAGACAGAGACGTGAAATTGTTGAAGATTAGATGGTTTCTGGGTTAATAGTGAAACAATGGGGATTGGAATGAAAGAATTGGAAGAGCAGGCAAAAGGGTTGCTTTTAGTAGCTCAGTCGGTAAGAGCAGATGGTACGCTTAACCAGGCTTCCCTAAGGGGAAAAAAGGGACATGAGTCCAAGTCTCGGCGACAGCTTATTCTTCATATCCGATCTGCTGTTTACTCACCGCTATATATTTATGTTCCGAGTAAAATTTTGATTAAAAGCAACTAAAAAATTAGCATGAAAAAAATATCAGTAAAAAATAATGAAATCCCTTTCAGCTACAACGCTCAGAGAATGCTTTTTCAATATAGTTGCCTTTGGGTATCAAAATCAGTGAAACTTGTCGTCTGATGCGTATTTTGATTGAGATAATACGAACATTGGATTGGAGTAAGTTAATAAAATGTTGTTCTTTATATGCTTTCTCATGATCCATTCAAGGTTTAATAATGAAAGATAAAATCGTATAAACATTTTTCAAAGATATATTCAGTTTTTAAACGTTTGAAGCCAGTTTTTGCCTTGAAGGCTCAACTCGAACTTTTAAAAACCCTGACAGAAGAAGTATCATCGTAAAAATTGTTCAGGCATTAAAAGTATTTGAGAAAGGCGTTCTTATGAACATGTCTCTATAAATCCAAATTTCAAGTTATTTTTCAAATTGACAGTATATATGTTCTGGAAAAGCAATAATTTATCCTTGACTGCAATTAAAAGAATTATGTCTCTTCTGCTGAGCAAATGGAAAGGTCGTTGTAGTTTCCATAAAGACCGAAAGCAGTAAAAGATTAAATGTAATTCTGCAGTTTCTATCGTTGGAGCTGCCACACATTTATATTTTCCTGGACATGTCCTCCCAATAGGTTTCGAAATCATCATTCAGAAGTAATTTTTTAAATTGCGTAATTAATTATTGCAGCTTTTTCAAGGTTACATATATCAAAGTGTAATGGGGACAGGGTGTCTTCGGGAACGGTCTCCCTTTTTATATTTTCAGATATGGCAGTCCCACAATTACACGTGACCAAAACATAATAATATTTGTTGAATCATTCACTCAAATAATGGTATTCATTTTTACCAAATTCCAGTAAGACGGGCCCCGAAATTTCTTTGTCCCGCTACTAAATGCTCCCTAAGTATCAATTCTGATTAAGTAATTTGACATTTGCTCTGTTACTTTAGTACTATACTACCTTCAACTTGTATGACCAACTGAATGTTTGGCCAATTGGTATCTTTAATCGGTAATCATTTCAATGCAGTAATTAACGGGAATCTGGTATCTATTTAATATACGTACGATACATGAATGCGAAGGTATTTTAAAGCCGAAGTCATAGCCACTGCACAAAGATAAAAAAAAATGTATGCGTTTTAATATGTGTACTTCCTTATTTGGATTCCTCTAAAAAATTTGCTACAGGCCCCTCACTAACTTCATTCGACCATTAGATTGATCGGTCTAACCATGCCACACTGGCCCCTGGCGTGTAGAGAGGGGAAGAGATAGATACATGCCTTTCCGTAGGGTATTTGTGCAAAGTGGACGCTAACTATCTCAGCCGGAGTTTGAACTCGACATGCCGATCTCCTTCTCCATCGCATCAACCACTTGGCTCCTCGCACCTTGAGTAGAGAATAACGAACACACACACACATACACACACACACACACCACACGACACACAGAAATCATCTGTAAGTTGGGATGAAGGTAAAAGGCTAGTCAAAATTCATAATAATGTTACATGAATCGCTATCGATTGTCCTGGCCGTTTTGACGGCGCCATGCGGACCTCGCAGCCCTCAGTCGCCTACTCTAACGTCTGCCGAAATCGCACGTGCTGGCTGTCAGGTCATACGGGCAATTGGGGAATTGGAATGAACCTTCACATGCACCACTGGAGCATTGGTATGTCCTTCTTTTTTATTTTTTTTACTTTTCTATTTTTATTTTTTTAACACCTACAATGATGGTCGGGTTGGGCAGGGCAGGGGGCGAGGCGCAGGTGGTGGGTGGAGATGCATCCTTTCGCGCCATCTCCTACCCCGATTCTTTCCTATTCACCAAAATTTCCGGGTGAAGACTTCCGGTTTCCTTTGCCAGAATCTTTTGAGGCCGGGGAATGGGAACTGTTGTCGGAACCTGGAAATGCAGAGAGAGAGAGAGGGAGAGACAGACAGACAGACAGACAGACAGACAGACAGACAGACAGACAGACAGAAGGATTAAAAAAGTGAAAGAAAGAGCATATAGAAAAGAAATTTGAATTTAAAATAGTGTTAATGGAAAGAAAAAAAGTTTAAAAAAAAGAAAGAGAAGTAGAAGAAGAAAAAATGATAAATATCTATGTCAAGCATAAATGAATCACCGTAGCCCGAGCATGTACCAGAACTCTGCACAAGATTTGGGCATTGTTTGTCCAAAATGGCAACAGAGACCAAAAAAAAAAAGAAGCAATTTTTCGAAAAAAAAACAAACAAAACAAATGCTGATGTCTAGTGGTGTACTCACGTAAAATTTGACCGAAACAGAATCTGGAAACGCAGAGAGAGAGAGAGAGAGAGAGAGAGAGAGAGAGAGAGAGAGAGAGAGAGAGAGAGAGAGAGAGAGAGGTGGGTGGGAGAATGAGTGAGAGAGAGAGGTACTGAAATGCAAATGCCAGATATGTCAGATATGTCTCTAACGTTTATTTTTTGTTTTTTTTAAAATTTTTATCTGGTTTCATATTATGGATCCACACGGAATAGAAATAATGATCTACATTACGATGAGCAACATGTCCGTCCGTCCGTCTGTCTGTTCGTCTATCTATCGAACTTTAAAATGAAATGAAAATTCACGTTGAAAGCGGGTGGAATCGAAAATAGGTCCTGAGAATGGAATCGTAATCCAATGATCACATAAGGGTCGGGGAGAGTTTAAGAGAAGCAGGGTAGGAATAAGCAAAAGAGTAAAGGAGAAACATAAAGATGTTCGCTAGCTGAGAACGGATAAAATCGGCAGGGGAGAAAAAAGTGTCTGTGACGGGGCGATTTGGTCACGTGTCAAGGATGGTCGCTTCAGGCAAATCCCGTTTCCCCCCCATTCCCGATAATATAGTACTCTAAGTTTCCACCTCTAATTATAGCATTTGAAAAACTACAGATAATGGTAATAATACTAATAAAGAGAAAACTGAAATTATCCAGACGACAGCATTACTAAAATCAGCAAGAATATCCGTACCTCACATGAATGAATCACCGTAGCCCATGCATGAACAAAAACGAATTATCTAAAAAAAAAAAATTAGATCTTCTATCTAAAATTATCTAAAAAAAAGTACCTGCACAAGTTTTGGACATTGTTAGTCCAAAATGACCATAGAGACCCCCCCCCCCGGCACAATTTTCAAAAAGCAAAACGAAAATCATTTTTAGATGGTGTCTAGTGGTCTACTCATGCAAATTTTCAGGTTGGTAGCCCTCAAAATATGACCAGGAGTACCCAGTGAGCGAAGAGTGAAGAATCGATAACCCACTTGGCTGGTCAGTTTGGTGAGGCATTTTATAGGGATACAATGATTCGATACTGCGGAAAGTGCTGGAGAATTAAAGGGATCTTCTGTAACTTGATCTCCGGTCAAAGCCACCAGATTTTCCAATAAGTGCACAGATACTACAATCTAATCAGCAGTCCCACTATGTAAATACTATTGTCATTCTTTTGTGCAGATACTTGTTTATCTGTTACGCTATTCCTAACTGATACATAGATTTCAAGAGACACTACTGCGATTGCAATTTGATTACCTGTCATTGACATTAATAGATTGATGACATTACATGAGCTCTCGCTGATCACTTTGACAAGCAAATTATGGATGGATTGAAAAAGCATATTGCAACAATTATAGATTATTTATTAACTTAATATTCAATTTCATTAATCTAATATTCAATCTTTATTAACATATTTACTCGATTACGATGCAACCTGGGATATAATGCGACCCTGGCTTTTTGTAACTAAAAATCAGAAATATATTTCATCCTCTTGTTGCTGCAAGTTTTAAAACTCATAAACCTCAATTACCTAAAAAACCTAAAACACAAACTCTAAAACTGACTTGGTTCCTGATTTTGCTCTGTAACCTTTTTGGAAAAGTCATTTTCAAAGTTGGCGCCAACTTTCATTTTATCCATTCGCATTTAAATAAGTGGAAAAACATGAGAAACAAGAGTTGACAAAATATGCAAAGTAGGTTACACCTGCCGTCTGACTATTTGGTTTGAATTTACCTAAAGATCCCAATTCTGTGTATTTATTACCATAACCCAGCAGAAATGTTATCTGTCATTTTTGATGGGTCTTGTACTAGTATATATATATATATATATATATATATATATATATATATATATATATATATATATACATATATATGTATATATATATATATATATATATACACACACATACACTCATATATATATATATATATACGTATGTACATATATATATGTGTGTATACATACATACATACATATATGTATGTGTATATATACATACATACATACACACACACACGTATATATATATATATATATATATATATATATATATATATATATATATATATATATATATATATATATATATATATAATTATGTCATGTAATGCATACCAAATATGTGCCAGAGCTGAATTAATTGTTTTATGACCACAGCTGTACTATAAGAAATATGATAATGCATAACATAAGACCAAGCAAAAAATTATTCTTGGGTATGAGTTGAGGGTATGTGACCCTGGGTATTCTGTGGGGTGGGGATATTGTATCTATATAGATATATTGAGGAAAAGGAAGCTATTTTCATTGACAGTGCCTCCCTTGTACCGTGGCCTTCCTGTCATAGACTACCAACTATGGTATGTGTACAATTCTCTCTAATTTGCTGAAAACCCCTTACTTTTTACTCCTATGTCAATTTCTTTTTTTTTGCTTTTAATCCCCACCCTTCAAACATATTGCTCTTCACAGGGACCTGCATCTGTATCAGTACCCCTCTCGGTTAAACAGAATATACTCAGGCTATTACAGATTGAAAAACGTTTATGAAAAAGAGGTCAAAGAAAAGAACCAGAGTAAATATCTGTGTGGAATCTGCATTAAGAAGTCATTACAAAATAGTCATTACCAAATAGTCATTACAAAATAGTCATCACCAAATAATTAAAAGATAATGATACAAATCTTAATATAATGGAGCTAGTGTCAGTCTCTCTGCATTCCATTCTGATATTAAGAAGTCATCACAAAATAGTCATTACCAAACAATCTCACTTGACTAATTTCAGTGTTAGAGAGATAATGATGAAAACTTTGAATACATTGGAGCAAGAGTTAGTCCTTCTGAATTCTATTATGATATTAAAAAGTCATCATAGAATAGACATTACCAAATAATCTAACAAAGATATTCTCAGAGTGATGAAGATAATGATTAATATCTTAATATAATGGAGCTAGTCTCAGTCTCTCTGCATTCCATTCTGATATAAAGAAACCATTAGAAAATAGTCATTTACCAAGTAATATTAATAGGTTATTTTGAGTGTTTGACAGATAATGATAAAAATCTCAATATAACAGAGCTAGTGCCAGTCTCTCTTCATTCTATTCTTTTATAAACAAATCTCCACAAAATACACATTACCAAATAATTTCACAAGGATATTTTCAGTGTTAGAGAGATGATGAGAAAATTCTTAATATAATAAAGCTAGTTATAGTCACTCTGCATTCAGCTCCTAAACTGAGAAGCAACTGAACTCTGGGGTGAAATCTTTCTCTCAAAGAAATAATGTATTTTTGAGATACATAGATAACCATGAATACTTCAACCAGGCAATTAGAATTTAACCCAAAACCTCACAATGTTCACTCAGTAATTTCATCTGATAACAACATCAAGAGACATCGTAACTTGAAATAAACAACCATTTCAATATTGTTTCATTAGAAATCGTAACTTTGATGAAGCCGAAAGATAAACCATGTTAGTATAATAAATTCAATTTAAATATAATTATTTTTCTCTATTGTCATTCATATTGTCGTATATAACAAATCCATACACACACACACATACATATACATATAAATCCGAAAAATATGTGCATGTATGTATGTATGTATATATGTTATTATTTCCACAATTATATATCGAGAGATAAAGATAAAGATATGCATATTTATGCATGTGTGTGTGTGTGTATAGAAATATATGTACGCACACACATATATAAATGTTACATTAGTAAAAATTCATGGTACAAAGAATAAAGCTTTAGCTTTTATCGGTTTGCGATTAGTTTGCGGTACATTAAATCTCTACAACTACTTCCTTGTATGTTAGACTCATAGAATTGAATTGAGATAGATAGATAGATAGATAGATAGATAAATAGATAGATAGATAGATAGATAGATAAATAGATAGATAGATAGATAAAGTAAAGAATTTGATAGATAGCTAAATAGATGGGTAGACCCAGAAAAACAGATATATATAAATATATATATATGAATGAACAAATTGACTGTGATAGACCGATTAACAGACCGATAGCTAACTAGCTAGCTAGAGACATACAAACTGAGTTAGATAGATAGGTAGATAGATAGATAGATAGATAAAGAATTATAAATTGCTTAAAGTATATCATTGAGAAAAAGTATGTATATTTATTGTTATGTCACTGAGAAATATTTGAAGAAAGTAAATACCTACCATGAAATTTGGAATAATGGTATAAAATGCAATTTTTACAATATAGCCTTTTATTACTCATAAAAAAAAAAATACTACTTGAGCAATTCAATTTGAAGCTTTTTTCTATTTCAAAAATGATTTTAGAAGAAATTTAATATCCACTGACTTCGTTCAGTAATTGAAAATTACATGAATAATTTTTATTTTTCAAGAAAAAAAATTATTTTTAAAAATTTTCATTCAATAAATAAGAGAAAAATTTGAATAGACCTAATTGCGTTTTTCATTCATTTTTTAAAATTCTCAAAAATTTCTTTGTGGAAATCATTCAATTTTGAATAAATATACTTCTTTTTTTGATTGTCAGAAAACTTGTTTTGTAAAAGAATCTTCAGAATCTTATTCTTTTTCCTTTGGAAATGCACACTGTGCATGGTGTGTAAGATCTGTTAGTTCTGTAATAGGAGGGTTCATTGTGCAAGATCAAAATCCTATCCCTTGGTTTTTTTTCTTACCAAGATCAAAGTGTAGTATCTGCTCTGATTTTAGTTGAAGATTTATATCAAGGATTAAGATACTTGTGTGTGCGTACATTTATACACTGATGGATTCATATGTACACACATACTGTTAAATCTACGACATGGAGAGCCTTGTTCCTCTTTGAGCCACCTTTGTAGACCATAGGATGCAAACTTTACCCTAAAACTTCAGTGTGCTGAAGGGCTATTCTGCGCAAAGGCCCTGTCATCTAAGGTCCTCTCAAAATCTTTATTGTGAATCCAAGCCATTCATATACATAGATAGTGATAATTTCACCCTATTTAAGGCTGTACATTAACTTAACTTAACATTAAAAGTATAGAACACTTAATGAAATAAACCCATCATTCATCAGATATTGAATTACTTTGGTATATATATGTATATATATATGTATATATTTTTTCCAGCACAATCTCTTTCCTTGTCAATGCACTTAACTAACGATAAGAAGTGAATAAGATAGATAGGTAGGTAGATGTAAACATAGACATACAAACAGATATATAGCCAGATTGGCAAATGAGATAGAAAAGCTAGATAATGAACAGACATATACATATATATGTACACATATGTATATACGTATATATATATATATATATGTATATATATATATATATATATATATACATATATATATATATAGAGAGAGAGAGACAGAGACAGAGACAGACAGAAAGAAAGGGAGAGATAATGAAATAGGCCTTCAGAATTTTCTTCTCCATTTTGAAAATTCTGTTTTTTTGTTGATTCTTCCTTTTAACAAAATTTTTGGCCAATTTTTCAAAGATTTTTTTCAAGCTGAGTTGGGATCTTCGCAGCAAGAAGAGTAAAATGACACCTTGCTGGTCTCCCTGTCCTTCATTCGGCTTCTATCTATCAAACCTGAGTATAATTATTCACTAAGAAACTCAAACTTACTTCTCAAAGTTATTGCATACAAACCAAATAATGATTTCTTTGTAAGATCTTGAAATTTTAAAGAAATTTTTTTTCAGCTTCTCTAAATTTTAAATTTTTGCTTAAGCTCTACTTTATGGAAAAGGTAAAAAAAAAAATTTAGAATAAAAAGCTCTCAAACAGGAAGACATTTTACAAAAAAGAAAGGAAAAAAAAAATTGGAAATAGAAACATATTGTAATATATTATTTTCAGAATTTGCATACCTAATTTACATTTAAACAAATTAATATTTCTCCTGAAAAGTTTTAAAAAACTCGTTCAACAAAAATTCTAATTAAAATTCATCCATGAATATGTAAAGTCATAAATATTTATTTCTGAAACTGAGCCTCGAACCCTCCACCTTAGACTACGTCACAAAGAGAAAAATACCTCTGGAATATATCTGAATTCATATTTAAGAGATGGAAGCATATAACACAGTTGTAACATAATATAACGAGAGGGTGTGGCAATGGGGTTGGGGGTGGCAAGTACCTGTCAAGTAAGCCATATGCAGAAGTCAATTAATAATACAAATGAGGGGTGCTGTGTTCTTTTCTAATCATTAACTGCTAGACACTGTCAGGGGTTGAAAGGGTTAACACAACTGACTAGCATTACTTACAGATGGTAGGAAATGGAGAAAGAAAGACGAGGTAGAGAAACAGGCAGACAGGCAACAGGAATTGGAGAGAGGGAGAAGGAGAGAAAGAGAAAGACAGAAACATACCGATAAGCAATTAGAATTAGGAGAGAATGAAAAAGAGATAAACAGGCAGACAGACAGACAATAGGAATTGGAGAGACAGAAAAAGAGAGGAAGAGAAATGTTGACGTTTGGTTTGGAGAGAGAGAAAAAGAGAGAAATGGACAGAGATATTAGATTAGGAAAGAAAAAATAAAAGAGAGACAGATAGGCAATTGATTTGGAGAGAAAGAAACAGATAGACTAACATTGTACCTGGGGAGAAAGAGAGAGAGAGAGAGAGAGGGAGAGAAATGGAGAGGTAGGTATTTGAATTGATAGAAAAAGAAAGAGAGAGAAAAAGATAGTTATTGGAATTGAAGAGAAAAAGAAAGAGGGGAATTGACATACAGGCATTAGAATTGGAGGTAGGTATTTGAATTGATAGAGAAAGAAAGAGAGAGAGAGAGAAAAAGATAGTTATTGGAATTGAAGAGAAAAAGAAAGAGGGAATAGACATATAGGCATTAGAATTGGAGAGAAAGAAAAAGAGAAACAGACAGAGCATTGGTATTCAGGACGTTCAGAAATAAAATCTCCAAGAATGTTGACAACGCAGCATTTCTGTTTTCAGGTTAGAGTTACGTAATGTGAAATAAAATAGATGAAAGATGGACAAACGAGAAAAGATTCCTTCGTCTCGTTCATCCTAAACTTTATTTCCAGTTGCTGTGTCTTCCTGGTACCTGTAAAGAGGAAGGGGAAAGAGAAAGAACCCTTTTAATTGCTTCCAGGTTTCACTTCAGGGTCTCTAGCAAGACCTGCTTACCAGTACCTTTTATCATGATTATTCTACAACCATCAAGCTTCTGTTATTTTTTCTAAGAGTACCATTTCCTCTGCTATAATAATCACAGAGAAAAAAAAAGGAGATGTGCTTTCTAAATTAGAGTCAATTGATAGAAGCTGGGATTAACTCTTAAATTCATATAAGGAAATTTGTATCCCGATATAAATGTGAATAACTACTGATCGAAGTTACCTCCCTTAATCTTTTTGGTAAACTTTTTCATTTTTAAAAAAATTCTATTCACAGAAGAGTTCCACTTTCAACTTGGAGCAATACCAAGCAATTTAATTTATAATAGTTGAACACAAACTCTTACTATCATGGAGAGCTCCATCATGGTATAATAGTTAGTAAGCTGGGCTTGCTAATCATAACTGCCGAATAGTTAATTTGGTCATCATAGGGTGCTCTATGTTTGTGGCCTGGTGCCCAAACTAAGCTAAGCTTAGTAAATGATAACTCTTGCAGTCATGGGAATAGCTCTTTCAAGGCTACCTAATTTCAGTTTTGAATCATGTTAGTACTGGATTTTAATACCTTTGAAATAACTATATCACTCACATCTCAATCATGATGATCTTTTCAAGAGTACCATTTCATCTGTCATAATAATTGCAGACAAAATTGGTGACGTGCATTCTGAATTGGTCAAGCAATAGAAGCTCAAATTAAACGCAAGCTCCTATTGTCGTAGGAATTGCTTTATCAGAATTACTAAATCTCCACCTCTGACTACCTCACACAGAGAAAAATAACCCTGTATTGACGTCAACAAAATATTTCCAGTGAACCCCATTACAGTGAGAATTGTTCTTTGCTGGTTCAGTTGTTTTAGGTCTGGGAACGTAGTTATGTTAAACCTTGAGGGAGGTCCTGACACAGCATTTCTGGTTCCAGGTGAGAGTTACTTAATGCGAATCAAAATAGATGAAAGATGGACAAACGAGAAAAGAGGAAGGGGAATGAGAAAGAACCCTTTTAATTGCTTCCAGGTTTCACTTTAGGGTCTTTAGCTAGGCCAGGTTACCAGTACCTTTTTTTCATAATTATACCTCTCACATAACAGTTAGAAACCATCAACCAAAACTGTCAACATAGGTTTTGTCAGTTTCCAAGTGAGGCTGGCTGGTTAGCTAGCTATATATCTATGTATCACACATACAGGTCTCACCAATAGAGCTAGAGGGCTCAAAATTGAAACTTGTACTTCTCATAATGTCAAGGAAAAACTTTTTTTTCCTTTAAGTCCCCTCCCCCCGGTTTTTAGAGGGAGTTTCAATTTGTAATGTAAGTTTATGCTAACTTAATCCCTTACTTTGTGTCCAGCAGCATCTGAGCTTATTTTTTTGAAAATTCAGGCTTTTGTAGTGATCACTGCACAACAAAATTCATTGATCACTCCTTTTTCCTATTCTTATATTAATCACCCCTCAACATGCTGCCTAAAGACATTGGACATGTAATGAGGTTCTATTGAGTGACTAACCAGACTTGTTTTGATACTTTTTCAAGTTTACCGTTTCCTCTGTCAAGAGATATGCATTCTATATAAGAGTCAAAAGATAGGAGCTCAAATTAAATACAAACACTTTCTGTCACACGACAACTTGTTATAGTGTAATGTTTATCAAGCTGGGCTCACTGATCATTACTGCTGGATCGTGAGTTCGATCCTCACTGGGTGACTAATGATCATGGTCTTGTACCTAAACTAATTCTGATAATCTTTTTAAGAGTGTCATTCCATTAGTCATGATACTTACCAAAATGAATTGAGATGTGCATTCTAAATTTAAATCAACTGATAGATGCTCAATTTAAACACAAAATCCTATCGTGGTGGGTAGGACAGGATTAAAGCTGCTTGATGCCCTAGGCACAGCCCAGAAATGGTACTCCCACTTAAACGCTTTCATTTCTTAACTAACTAAAGAAATGAAGGTTATATTCATTCAAAATACCTCAAAATACGTTAAAGAAAATACATTTTCCTGTGAAACATACCATTTAAATAAACCAAATTTTTCCACTCGAAAACATCTGAAATAGAGTAAAAAAACATCTAGAAACATCCAGATTCTGGAGAATCTAGATGTTATTGATAAACTATACCCGTCAAAATGAGGTTCCAAAAAAAGGTCAAAAAAGCTTTTTCTCCAAAAAAATTAAGAAAAACGTTTTAAAAAGGAGTCAAGAGGAGTACTGAATTCAATTTCCAACTCTGTAGACAAAACAGTACGGCCAGCAGTCCTGGAATACACAAACACACACACACACATACACATAAACATACAACCCTTGTTCAATACTTTGCCACCATTTGTGGCTACAGTTTCTCACTTTATGTCAAAAGAGTACTTAAGATAAATATGCTAATTGATATCCAATCATATCTTTTCTGGGTTCTCTGTGAGTATAGCTTAGTATAATGTAACTAATATCTGATAATCTGTCTTCAGTATGGATGGCATCATTCATAATTTACACTTTTTTACGGCATATAAGACCCCCATGTCTTTAAAGGTAAGCATAAACTTTTTTTCCCCTAATATTCCTTGTTGAAATGAGCAGGGAAATCAAGTACATGAATTCTAAATCTTTTTATTTCTACAAGAGAAGTTAGTTGAATTATTAATGACTGCATTATCGTCAATATTATTCTAGATAGCTTCCAAGGATTTATTCAGATAGATATCTGCTCAATCACCTGTATATATGTGGTTGTTCAAGTTCAGCTGTTGACAATTACCAGTTCAGAAGTTTTCTGTTTCTTCCTGTTTGCTCTGTAAGTAATCATTATGACCATATCAATTTTTTTTTTCTTCTGACTTTGTGATATTGGAGTTGTGGGCAGTATAGCCATGAAAGGGTTAACAAACCATCATCAGATTACCTTTGACCTCTTCCAGGTTCCTTACCAATAAACAAGGCCATCACCCTTCTTCTCAAGTTTGCCAAAAAAAAGAAAAAAAAAGATAATAATCTGCATAAAACCAAAATAGTTGACTCGACAGAAGCCATGATCTTGGCGCCAGCCTCAAGACGTTTCAATTGTTTAGTCATTGTATTCATTCCTTAGAAAATTAATATTTTTCGAACATTTTTTCAGATTGTATTGGATTTCAAAACATTTAATGGAGTTTTATTTAATTAATCTGTCTTTCTTCATCATAGTTGAAAAAAGACAACAAAAACGTAAATGAGGGTTGATGTATAGTTAGTGCTGAAAAAACAAAGTTAACATACTTACTGGGTGCTATTGTCAGAAAGGAGTATTTTCTGGATCTGAAATCTGAAGCTTGCGCACATGTGCAAACTCATGCAGTGTACATGAATGCAGAGGCGAGAGATTTGTTTGCCCAGGGGGCTTGGTTTCTTGAGGGGTCCCTCCAAAATTTAGTGAGATTCGAGGAAAAAAGAAAGTTCGTAATAAATAGACACGCACTACAACTTAATTGTTGAAAAACAACCCTACAGGCTGAATTATTATTTATGCAATTCATGTATGTACAAATATATCCTTGTTATTGTATTATGTCTGTAGAAATGCGGTAGGTGGGTTATAATTCATAAAGCTTTTGGGGGGCCCCCATGTCCGTAAGGGGCTGGGGTTCTTCTTCAGTTTGTTTCCCCGTCCTTCTCAGCAATGCCTCTCATGAATGTTTATTTTTTGTGGGTGGTTTTAAAAAAAATCTTGTTTGAGTGGAATAACAGGATTTCAGTCAAAATGGTAACAAAAGTTAGAAACAGCAAGGAAATAAAAACGGGTATTTTGAAAAATTGAAAATTTGTATTATTCTAATTAGTTTTCTACCAGTTAATCAACAGAAAAGCTCAAACACAACGAGAAATACGAATTGAGAAAGAAGAGAATGATTGGATCAAAAAGAGTTGAAGGTTAAAGAGATGTACAAAAAAGAAAATGAAGGAAAGAGAGGAAGAAAGAGAGGCAAAACTAAAAAAATCAAAGGTGCAGACGATAATTAAAAAGAAATAACAAAAAACAAAAAAAACAAAGAAACAAAATGAAAACAGATGAGGAAACAATGATACAAAAAAATCATAAAAAACATTGAACCAGGAAAGAAACATATGATGACAAAAGATAGACAAAAATATGGAAAAAACAAAGGCGCAAAAATGACATTCAAAAAACAAAACATTTGAAAAAGCAATAAAAATATAATAAACAAAAAGGTTAAAAAACCAGTGAGGATATAGTCACTAACAGTGATGATATAATGCTTCCTTGCAACCATCTAACTACAATAATGCTAAACTGGGGATTTGACTCCCGCCATTTTTATGGAAATACTTATGAAAGGAAGGCTCATATGAATTATCTTCCCTTTCATCCAATTTTATTTTGCATGAATTCTCTTATTTCTTTTCATTTTTTAACACCATACGGCTTTTTAACACATGGTCATCTAGGCCATGCTTCCTATCGGTTGAACAGTAAGAATTGCGGAAATTAGGTGTCAAGTTTAGCATTATAGTTACATTGTAATTGAGCCCTTGATTGATATTGATTTATTTTTTTGATGGTTTGTCAGTTTAACTGATTAAATTCATCTGATATCGGAAGAAAAAAATATTTTATGTATAGAGGATACGGAATTATCTTATTTAATGCAGTACTAAATGATAATAACTTTCAAGTATTTGCTATCGAATGAAAGATATTGTTTTCCAGTGCGTTTGAAATTTTAGCATTTCCATTCACATAAAATCCAACTTTAAAAGTCTTTAGAGGATCATGAAGATTATCTCAATGAATGGGGGAGTACTTTGAAGGGGACTATGGTGCCATTGCCCTACATAGGTTATTTTTTTCAATAATATTAAACTGCTGGAAGAATAATGCAATACAATCTTCCCACCACGCCATTTGGTTCATTGCCATATGAGGTTAAGCTTACTAAATATTTATATGATTAGTTTACCTACAGTAAAATCAAAAATTGCAAAGTATTCACAAAGATGATAAACAAAATTTAAAAAACCAAAGAAACAAAAAGCAAACAAAAACTCCATTGGCTCAAACTGAATGAAAATCAGTTTGTGTATAGCTAGGATGCAAGGAAAGTAACTGTGTAAGTTCTGGTTTTCCATGTATCTAGACTATTGTCCTAAAACATGAAAAAAATATCTCTAAATTGGAAGTAAAAATTTCTGGATCAATCCTAAAATTTATTTAATTCTTTCTTAGTCCATGCCAGAAAATTTCATTGAAATTCATTGCGAACTTTTGGAGATATTGAGTGGACATACAGCAACGATGCAAGGCAGGTTGTGGATTTTCCCCAAGATTAAATCAATTCTTCCTTGGCCTATGGGTCACCGTTCCCTTAAACGTTGAAATATAGCTACAATGCAGGAGAGGTTATGGATGTGCCTTATGATTGAATCAATTCTTCCTTAGCTGGTGGGTCACCCCTCGATAAAATGTCGTTGAAATTCATTGAGAACTTCTGGATATTTGTGTGGACAGAGAGATACACATAAGTGAACGTATATATTCCTTCCATCATCATTGACAGAAGCCAAAAAAAGCCAAGCTTTCAACTGGATTGGTCAGGATACTTTACATACTTTTTCTTTTTTCCCCCTTGGTTTTATTAAAAAAAAAACTGATCCAGGTTTACTTATCAATTCATTGGTTTGAACTTTCCCCAGCGGTCATCCTTGTATGAGTTACTTCCAGCCACTAACCAAGTCTAACAGGGTTTTGTATCTTACCATAGTTTGCTTGTAAATAAAACTGTCCTTTTTTTTATGAAGGCCCTAAACAAAGAGGATCTAAATAATGAAACAAAAAATGTAAAAAGCTTTTTCTCGTCTGAGTATGTGGAAAACCGAAGCCAGTTCTCCATGGTAGTGAAGCTGCATTGTGTCCGAAAAGACTTGCCTCTACTTGATGGCAAAGCACTATCAAGAACTCCAGTCTTTCTTAGTTTTCTAAATGTAGACAGACATAAAGATGCCACTGAAGATGGAAACCATAAAAATTGTGAGCTTTTGCCATAAAAAATATCCAATAAAAATAAAGTCCTTGGGCCTTGTCTTTTAAAGAAACTCTCGGAGCAAGTGACCAGCCATGAGAGAGAGACAGAAGAGAGACAGTTGGTTTTGATACGCACCTTTCGATCTAAATGCATTGCTTTGGGAAGGAAGGGAAGAAAAGGAGTCAGAAGGGTTGGAAGTCAGGGAGAAAGAGTGGATACAATAGGAGGCAAGTGAGAAGGAAGAAAGGAAAAAGAAGGAAGAAGAATTGACCGTGAATGAGAAAGAGGAAAGGGAACGAAGAGAAGTAAGCAGGAGAAGGGGAAAAAGGTGAAAAAGAATTTATTGTAAGGAGAAGGAAGGGAGGGAAGACAAAGGAAGGTAAGAGGGGAAGGAAGAACGAAGATTTGTTGGTTCCTTTGAAGGTTTGCAGAAAGGAGAAAAAAATAAAGGGAAATGATAAAAAGTTGGAAATTAATGAAGAAAAAAAGAAAGATTTCAAGAAAAAAAAGGATAAATAGAAAGAAATAAAAGAAAGAAAGTAAGAAAGATAGAAAAAAGATGGAAAACTGAAATATTGAAAGAGAGAAATGAAGAATGAGGTAATAAGGAAAAAAAGAAAGAAACAAAGAAACAATGACCATACACAGGAAATGAAAAAAAAGGAAGAAAGAATGTTGAAATACAGAAAGGAGAAAGGAAGAAAAACGGAGTATAGAAAGAAAGACAAAAAAAGAAAGAAAGATGAAATAGAGAAAGAAAGGAAGAATGATAAAAAAGAGAAAGAAAGAAAGAAATAAGAGAGCTAGAAAAAGTGTTGACCAAGAGGAAGAAAGAGAAGAAATTAAAAAATTGATAAAAAAGAATGAAAGAAAAAAGGGGGAGAAATATTATGAAGGAAGAAAATAATGTAAATGAAAGAAATAAAACAAAAGAAAAAGATATGAATGAAAGAAGAAAGTAGATATGAGTAAAGTACAAAAGAACAAAGAAGCAAAAATAAAACGAAGGAAGATGGAAAAAGGATGAATGAAAGAAGAAAGAAATCAAAGAAAGAATTTAGAAATAGAAAGTAAAAAGAAAGACAATGGATAAATGAGGGAAAGAAGAGAAAGAATAATTGATTGATAGGTTTGAATAAAGATAGATATAAATGGATTGATATATATATATATATATATATATATATATATATATATATATATATATATATAGATAGATAGATAGATAGATAGATGGATGGATAGATAGATAGAGAGATAAATGGTAGGTAGATACATATATAGATAGAAATGAATGGCTGATAGAGATGGATAGATAGATAAATATGTTGATAGATATATAGACAGAAATGAACGGATATATATATATATATATATATATATATATATATATATATATATATATATATATATATATATATATATGTATATATATATATATATATATATATATATGTATATATATATATATATATACATATACATATACATATATACATAGGTAGCTAGATAAATGGATAGAAATGAATGGACAGATAGATAGATGGATAGATAGAAAGAAATGAATTGCAATCGATGGATAAAGAAACAGATAGGTAGGTAAATAGATATATAGATAGAAATGACTGTACTGAGATAGATAGATTTATAGATAGAAATGACTGTACTGAGATAGATAGATTTATAGATAGAAATGACTGTACTGAGATAGATAGATTTATAGATAGAAATGACTGTACTGAGATAGATAGATTTATAGATAGAAATAACTGTACTGAGATAGATAGATTTATAGATAGAAATAACTGTACTGAGATAGATTTATAGATAGAAATAACTGTACTGAGATAGATAGATTAATAGATAGAAATGACTGTGCTGAGATAGATAGATTCATAGATAGAAATGAATGGACATAGATAGATGTATGGATGTATGCAAAAGAGAAGTAGATCTATTTCCAAACCATTACCACATATCTTTTATACAAGTTTTGATATACATATATACATATATATATATATATTTTTTCAAGAATTTGCCATTTATACCGAGAGACACATGGATAAATCTGATTATGGAAAAAGAAATATTTCAAAAAATTTACAAACTTTGTGGATGTATCATGTCAGATTTGATTTTATATTATTTTTAAGAACGTCCAAAAAACTGAATTCCAAAATCAGGTGTGGGTCGGTCTATAACTGAATTTTCTGACTTCATGAAGCCTCTTTCGGGTAAAAAACACGGGTCTGCGAGTAGACAGGAAATCTAATTTGACTAAACATTTTTGATATTTGTTGATACAAACAGATTTCCTCATTAAGAAAAATTTACTCAAGGCAATTCGCGGTTCTTTTGTCAAGGGCAACTTACAAGTTCAGTCGAAGACAAAAATAAATAGTTTTTATTTTTAAATCTACTCTTTTGCTATTTGCATCCTTTGAACGGCAGTCATTACCCCAGAGGAAATTCGATTCTTCAAATTTTGCTTCGTACAATTCAATAAGTAACCAAGAATAGCTTCATGGTTAGAGCAGTGAATTTAATGCTGAGTGGCATAGTGGTTACTGACAGGGCCGAATTTAGACCATGGGGCCCCGGGGGCACAGCAGGTTTGGTGAAACCCTCATACGCAGTGATTAGGTATCTTTGACCAAAACTGTCACCATAGGTTTCTTTAGTTTTCAAGTTGGTCTGGCTGGCTGGCTGATTATGTTCTTAAGTACCACGTGTATACGTCATACCAATGAAGCTATAGGCCTGAAAATTTTAACATCTATTCCTTATTATGTTTACAACAAACTTTTTTGGTTTTCTTCAAAATCATCATCGTCATCATCATCATCATTAGTCTTTTATCGTCCATTGTTGGACATAGACCTTCCCCAGGATCTGCCACACTTCTGTATCATGGACATTGTGGAGCCAGTATCTTCTGAATTTATCTAGTTTATCTCTCCATCTCATATTCTGTCGGCCTCGGTTTCGCATGTGATCTCTGGGGGATCCATGTTTTGAGTCGTGATGTCCATCGGTTAGCGATGGGCTCGAACTATAATGTTAGCTCATGCTAAATTGATCCCTTAGTTTGTGTCCAGCAGCATTCATGCTTGTTTTTTTGAAAATTTGGACTTTCCCAATGATCACTGCCCAACAAATGGAGAGAGAGGTAACTCATTCATTGATCATCCCTTTTCCAAATCTTTCAGTTGATCACCCCGAACATGGCATGCTGCTAAAAAAAACATTGGACACGTGACTGTTTCTATTGAGTGACTAACCAGACCTGTTTTATTGATCTATTCAAAACAATTGAAGGCGTTATAATGAAATGAATTCCAAAATTAATTCCAAGCAGTAATTACGAATCTATTTCTTATAAAAGAAACTAATTTTTTTAGATTATTGTTTTCTTGCACAGAGGGAACACGGGGGGGGGCTATAGCCCCTTTTGTCCCCTCATAAGTCCTGCACGGATTAATGGCATCAAGAATGAAAGTAGTGAAACAAGTTTGAGTTTAATCTAAGGCTACTTACGTTCTCTTCACACTAATGCCCTTGTGAAAGGCATGAATCCATTTATATCCCCGGCAATGGGTAAATAACAGGGTTGTTGGAACCCTTTTGCTCTATAAGGCAGTCTGTCTGAGAGAAAGTTACTCTGATAAACAGGTGCCGAGCCTGGGTAAAAGGAGGGAGTGGGCGGTGGGCTGGCTATTCCACTCCATAGCATATGCTTACTATTAATACCGCAACAGCATCACATATTGCGGTTGTGGCCCTATACTCCACAAACAAACTTTTAAAAAAACCGAGGATAACTGTACTTGATTTATAGATATTTGCTTCCTTGTAAAAGCAAATAGTTCTGGGTTTAATTCTGAGAGCTGTTTAGTTGATGCTCATTAAGAATCACTCATTTAACCGGTTCAAGACTAACCTAATGTTCTTAATGCCTGAATTAAAATGTCCCAGTGGACTTCTAAAAGAGATCTACAGGGCATATTTATCCCAGCAGTCATAGAAAACTCGGGATATATATGTCCCAGGAGTCTTGAAAGGTTTAAGAGGTGAAAATGTCTGATTTGAAAACCAGAGCAGCTGGAACAGTTCAAATTGGCTTGCCACATAACTTAGATAGTTCTGTGGCAGCGAGAGGTCCAAATGCAATCCCTGCAAATTTTTAAAGATTTTATTTTAGATTTTTTCACATTATTTTTTTAGATTTTTCAGTGTTCCTCAGATATGTTGCGCGCCCCCAGAGTTCCACTCCCACCCGCAGTTGTTGGGTATGCCGCTCTCACACAACACCTCTGGATAGATGCTTATTTCTCATCAGTAGTACCAATTTTTTTTTATACAATCATAGTAAACTTTTATTAAAAAGAAAATCTCAGGAAAAGCTACAATCTAACATGATATAATAAAATACTTATAAATTATGTTTCAAGATTTTCAATTCTAATTGATTTTCATTGATTCAGAATGACTATTTCTTCTTGGCAGCATCAGGACTTGAGCTGCTATGCCTGAGCACTTAGTATGAAGGAATTCCTGGAACCAATTTTTACTTTCTCCTCTCTTGACCACAAGGAAGTCTTCCAGAGGAAAGTAGTTCTTAATTATGTAGATTAGCATGGTTTCAGGTATTGCCTCCCCAGCTAGTTATGGTACCCGGTATTCCTAGTAGATGGTTCCCTATCCAAGTACTGGCCTGGCTCAATGTTACTTAACTTTTGATGATAATACAAGAAATGGTGTGTTTCTCAGAATTTTTGAGATGAGGTATTATTATTATCGCTATTATTGTTTGGACTATCCTCGTCTTGGTTGTTTTCCATACAACATTTCAGCCGTTGTACTCTACGGCCTTCATCAGGTATCATCTGGTAAGTGTGGGGGAAGTAACGAAGTAATGAACTGAACCCTTAACTGACGGGGGTATATAGACTCCTCTCTTAGCAGTAGTAGTTAAATTTAAATAATGGGTTTGGTTTGTTACTTCCCCCACACCTACCAGATGATACCTAATGAAGGCCATAGAGTACAACGGCCGAAACATTGCATGGAAAACAACCAAGATGAGGATAGTCCAAACAATAATAGGGATAAGAAATGATGTATCCAACATGGCAGTAACTGTCAGTATATAATATAATACATATGAATTTTTGAGAACACTGATGTATTGTTAACTGAACATATGATATTTCTATGCAAGTGCTCCTTCAGATATGAAAGTTATTTCAAAGGTTCCTCCAATCTGAAAAGCATGAGTTAGAACAATAATCTCTAACCATTGGGCTGTGGGTCAAAGCTTGGCTGTGAGAAAACAATATGATTTTTGCAATATCATAGAATAAAAACAAATTAACTCCCTTAGATATCAAATTTATTAGATAACCCCTTTTAGAAGCAAAATTGAGTGTATCAGCCAATTATAAATAACTTATAGTTGACTTATCACTGATATTCTCTATGTGATTAACTTTCCTATCCTGTCGAGCAGTCTGCAAGGACATTGTTGATATCAAACTAGTTCATGGTGCAAAAAAGGTTGGGAACCTTTAGGTTAGAGCATTGGACTGAGAGCTGTAAAGTTGTCCAAATCTCCAGCTCTGACAAAATGCAGCTGATTAAGCAAAACCTCATGACCTGAAAATAAGACAATAAGAATCGCTTAGTGATGAGGACTGTGGGTTAGAGCATTAAGTTTAAGCAAGTAAACTTCAATAATTCACTTCTCAGAAAACCCCTGGGTTTTGCAAAGCTCATTAACCATGCCACATTCAGAAACCAACTACCCAGATGTATTTAACTCGGTTTAAGTCATAAGGTTTATGATTAACTTCTCAGCGATGGGTAGGTGAAGTTCATTAAGCAATTCGCTTTCAGAAACAGATTATTACTCTCAACATAAAACATCAAGTGAATTGTTATCAAACTACCTAACTTCCTTTTCTCCACTTTCCCTTCTTACTCTCTAATCAAACTACCTAACTTTCCTCTTTCTGCATACTTTCCTATCCTCTTATTAAACTGTCCATTTTCTTCCCTCCCACTTCTTATGATGTCTGATATATATAGTATCAGTAGCAGTCATCAGCTGTGCCTGTAGTTGGATACTTGTGATAACTGCAAGTCAGCGACGGGTCATGGACTTGTATCCTTAAAAGGTAACTATTTGCTAACAACTCGAAAATTTTAAAATGAAAAAAATAATTTTTTTTTGAATTTCAAAATAATAATGATTTATAATTCTTCATCTACTAAAAATAAATAAAAAGAAAAAAAAAACAAAAACCAGAAAAATTCAAAATCCAACAGAAAAACTTTTTAGAAGCTAATTTTTTTTTTTTTTTCAAACAAAGTTTTCTCTTTATTTATTTATTCTCCCTGGTGCTTAAAAATCTGTCAACAACTGGTTCCAATTTAACAATTGAAAAATACAGATTCAAATAAAGTCTATGGATGATTATGATAGAATAATGATAAAAGCACCGAATGAACTAAGAAGAAAAAAATAGGGTTTTAGTCAATAAACTTAAATATACGCACAAACCTAATGAAAAAAATCATGAAATAGTCATAACTTTATTTGTCTTCTATTTTGACTAAGTTAAAAACCCATAAATCTTGAAATTTGGTGAATGGGATATTTTTTTTGCTTCCAAGAGTTCATTTACTTCCATCAGCCCATTTTTGATAGGTACAATCCCAACTTCCCCTGCCACCCATCATGAACACATACATGCACACACACACACACACACACACACACACACACACATTTGTTTACATGTGTATATACATATAAACTTATATATATGTATATATATGTATGTATCAGGAAGCAGTGTATATGTAGCTCTGCTCTCACCAACTGAGCTAACAATGCTCTGGCAAGTCAGGAGTTTGAGAGGGTGCACTTATATAGCTCGTTTCTCAATTTCATGTTTATGTTTCATGTTTCATATTTATATACATGTGTTCCCTACGTTGATGGTATATGTATCGGTAGATGGACAATTTGTATCTGACAGAATGTGATAATTATGAAGACATTACAGTAGGAAATATATATATATATATATATATATATATATATATATATATATATATATATATATATACAATGTGTGAAAATACATGTATATGTCATGTATTTTTTTGCAAAGTATAAGTGGAAGAACTTGTCACGCTTATATACATACATACATGCATACATTATAAATTGCGTTGTATCAGATAGAAATGATCTTTAAAGGCCCAAATAGCTGTTACTCTGGGCCTTCACATAATTGACAATTGTTTAGCTCAATTGTAAGAGCAATGCTACATTGAAGCAGCTACCCTATTGGTCGCAGGTTCAATTCCTGCAGAAACCCCATTTTCTGTAATCGCTCATTCTATTTACATTGTCTGAGCCAAGTGATACATCAACCTTGAAATGATGGGGGATCATTTCAAATATGAATTTCTATATGATATAACGCAATTTTTAATCATTCTCCTGGATTGTATATCCATTTCTCAATGCATACATATATGTACATATACATATGTTTGTATGTATGCATTCAAGAATGGCTTAGCTCCATGGACAAATATTCGGGGGTGTGGGGGGATTTTCCATGATTCTGGGGTCCTTAGATAGCAGGACCATGTACGTGAAACAACCACCCCCAGCTGGTGTGATGAAGCTTTAAGGTGAAGTGATACATGCGCATAACTGACCCCACCCTCTAAACCAAGGATTTTGTATATTATCATGTCCCCCCCCCCCCCCCGTGGTGTCACAAACAGGTGCAGGTCCCCTTGTTTGTAGGTTGCATATATACATATATATATGTATATATATATATATATATATACTTCTATATATATAATGCATATAGATATGTGTATCTCATGCATTTTTCATACAAGTATAAGTGGATGAAACTATCATACATACCTACACAGATACATATACATACATATATTTATATATACATTCATGCAAATATATACGTGTGTATATGTATATATATGTATATATAGATATGTATATATATATATATATATATATATATATACATATATATATATATATACACATATGTATATATATATATATATATATATACACATATGTATATATATATATATATATATATATACATACATATTTATACATACATATATATATATATTGATAGATAGATAAATAGATAGCTGTTTGTGTGATTGTTGTATCAGTCACAGAGTTCAGAACACTTGTAGTACTTAAGCATTTTTGTTTCTCAATTTTATGGCCACTGCTAGTAGTGGGATGTAAAAGTCTTTCCCAATGCAAATGAGGACATGGATAAGATCTTGGAAGTTAAATAATGCCTGGCGTGCTGCGATGGGGTCATTGGTAACATATTTCCCTCTCTACCTGCCTATTCACCCATAAAAGACAGATATGTACGGGGGAGGGGTGCACGTTCCTTTACATTCGGAAAACTGGAGGCAAAATCTTCAGAGAAATGAAAGACCTTCTCTTGACATCAAGATTCTTGAGGGACATTAGTTAGACACATCAAGAGAAACCTTTTCTTATTTACTTAGGGAATCAAATGACAAGTGTTAAGGACTAAATTTTGTGGAAGCAAGAAATTGTGAGAATCTTTTTCAAGGTGTTAGATTAATCACTGCTTCTCACAACAGACTGGTTTATAGACTGTTGCAGTGGTTGGGTTATTCATGTGTTCTCTCATTTATATATATCTATTTATCTACCTGGAATTCACCCAGCCTCCACAGTTTATAGTAGAAATTTGAAATTTTGTACACACACTCCTCTCAATGAGTGAGGAAAATGCTTTTTTTGTTTTTGAAAATTCCCTTTCAAAATAAGGTGTTTGGGAGGTTCAATATGCAATGTAAGTTAATGCTAAATTGGTCACTGGTTTGTTCCTGCTTGTTTTCTTAAAATCAAGACCTTTTTAGTGATCACAGCCCAAGAAAGGTAAGAGAAGTAACTTTTTTATTGATCACCCCTTTCTCCAACTTTTTAATTCATCATCCCCAACACAGTGTATGTAGGTGGTGGTGATTCATAATTTCCTATGGTCTTATATGGTTTCTGATAAGTAGGACAAATAAAGTAAGTAAAAATGACCAGATTTCTCAGCGTGTTCCTGATAACATTGACTGCTTGATAACATTAAGCAAAGGTTATAAAAGTTGAAGCAATTCACGTTCATTATTACAGATTTACATCTGTTATGTTATTAAGTTCATTGTTATGAATAACTTTGCATTATGAAAAAAATAATAAGTTTACTCTCTTCTTCTTCTTCTTCTTCTTCTGATGATGATGATTATGATGATGATGGAGAAGAAGAAGAAGAAGAAGAAGAAGAAGAAGAAGAAGAAGAAGAAGAAGAAGAATATACTTCATATCATTTACATTTCTCTACAAGAATTATTAACCTAATGAATATAATAATAGTTAGCAAAGACTATTCTTAATAAAAAAAAAAAAATATTATGTTATAATGATAAACTTATACAAGACTCATTTGCTGGAGAAACTTTCCTGGCTATAAATTTATTCTATTCTTCCATCCCCACCCCAAATTTCTGTAAAAAAAAAAAAACTGACCATAATTTAGAAAAGGAATCCCCCAACAAAAAATAAACATAAAGAAGAGAAAGAAAAAAAAAGAGAAAAAAGTAAAGAAGCAAAAAAAAAAAAACCAAAAAAAAAAAACCCCTAAAAATAAAACCGAAAGAAAGATGAAGTAGTTGGGGGTCAGGTAGAAAGCAATTTTAATATTGTCAAAGAAAAACAATCTGATAGTTGTCTCCTTTAAATCTTACCCTTTTTCACAGAAGAGTGCCTTCTCCATGTGCCAGTTGTTGGTTGTTATATACTTTATCAAAGCTTCTACAAAATGGACATAAATGTTCCTTCACGGTTGTCTGGCAAATGGATTTATCAGAACCTGGTCTCTTTCGTTTGGGATCCGTTTGCTTTCATATCTAAAGTACGAAGAAAACTATTGGTTAATTTTCTTTCTATTGATCTAAGTGTTTGTGTAATGTTTATTACAAAGAATGGTCAGTTTAGGGTTTTGATGCCAATTGTTTTCTGTGTCTTTAAGGAATACGTCCCTTTCTGCTAAGCTAAATTTTATGGTCTGAATTTGAAGACTGAATATTTTTTAAAAAGTACGGCTTTTATCTTGTCCGCTTGGATAATGTAACTGTTACCATGTCTGCCACATGCACAGAAGGTTCCTTGTATGAGCAGAGAGTGTGGAAAACTATTTCCCTGTACACTCAGCAGCTAATTGAGTACACCCTAAGCTGTGTGATTAGAGTGGAGGAATCCCTTAGGTGGACTTGCATCCTTCTAAGGGGTTGGTCATAAAGAGAAAGAAAAAAAAAAAAAACTTGTAAGAATTAAGTCCTAATTTCGTCTAGACTTGAAACTTGCAAGGATCATTTAGCTGGTGCTTGCAATGGAAACTGGTACCTTGTTATCGGAGGTTTATACTCCGATGGGTGTTGTCTCTTGAGAGACGGGAGTTTTGCCTTTACCTCCACTTTGAAGTTTTTATCTCGTTTCATTTTTAATCAGATGAAGCGTAATTAATCAAACAACAATCATCATCATCATCACCACCACCACCACCACCACCACCTACATCATCATCATCACCACCACCACCACCACCACCACCACCACCACCACCACCACCATCATCATCATCATCATCATCATCATCATCATCATCATCATCATTTTAACAGTACTTATCCTTTATTTCTGATCTGTACTCACTGCTGTAGAACGATGGCCTGACTGGTCATGGTGAAAATAAAACTAAAAGCTAGGCGAAAATACTAGTGAAAAAATTATTCACCCTGAAATTTCAATGAATCAATCGTTGTTCGGGAATGCTTCATAGATATCCTTCGCCGATAATTCAGCTCTAATATTTCATTGACAATTTTAGACCCCAGAACAAATGCCATGCAAAATAGAACTACCTAAATTCTTAAATGAGTCACACAAAAAGACCCGTCTAAAATTAGAGCTGCCATAACTCTCAAAGATCAATTTGAGAAATCACTAGTAAGTCATAGGTTATCTCAATGTAAAGAAGAGACCCTTTTGGGATTTTCTTCTCCTGATAAAACGATCCCTAAATGCTATAAACTTTCAGCTAGATGTTCAAGAAATAGAGGGTAGATTTCAGAGAGCTAATTTTATAAGCTGCCTTTTAAAAAGAAAAAAAAACAACAACGAAAAATGAAAAAGATAATGAATGAAAAAAGATCACAAGGAGATTCTGATGTATATTCGAACCAGTTATTTCTGAATTAGTGTTTTGTCCCAATGTTAACTGTATGGTTAATGGCATATCTTTAAATAAATATCTAAATAAAAGAGAATTCAATCTCAGTGATATTTTTAGATCACAGATTAAATCACACTGATCATATATAAAGTACACAAATGTCTTATAAAACAAATTTAGCTTTTAAGCAATTTCCAGATAGAATTTCTTCTACATCTAAAACCCTCTGGTAACCTGATGTTTTGAGAAATCATACAATTTACAAGAATTTCCTTCTTTTGTGAAGAATAGTAAATATTTTGGTATGGAATAATACTTTCGTTAGAATGCAGTCCTTTTCCAATAGAAGAACAATAAGAAGTGGTTGCTGATGGCATCCTGATAAAGGACTTTCCAGTTTCAAATTTGAAAAGTAGAAAAAATGCCGGGATAAGTGTAAAAGGTTCTAAGGCCATCAATCTGAAGAGACTATGGTGCCATTTCCCTAGGAAGTCAGAAGGGTAAGTTCATATGGTTTGATTTGATTTTCCATCGGCCATAGGGCCCTTAAGGCTTAAGCTTTACTAACAACAAGGCAGAGTTCAATCATCCAAAAAAACTCTTTGAATTGTTGAAATTATTATATTTCATTATCGAACAACCATAGCCACCAAAAGTGGTGAAAGTTTCTGTTTTTATATCTGTGCATGTTTGTGCTTTCCAGCACTCCTGGCCATACTGTTTTGTCTTCAGACTTGAAAATTTTCATAAGTACTCCAGTAGACCCCTTTTATAAACTTCTTTTAGATTTTTGGAAAATAATGCTTTTTTTGGGGACTTGTTTTGATGGATTTATTGATAACAACTAGATTATCCAGAATGTTTCTTGATGTTTTTTCTACTCTATTTTGAATGTTTTCCACTAAAAAACACCAGTTATGTCATAAATAGAATTTATTCTAATAATATTCATTCTTCTATGGAATTTTTTTACATGTCTTCAAATGTTTACGCTATGGCTGTTCAGTTATTGACTGTGATGGCAAGTCTTATGCTATTTGAATTCTGAGATGAAGTATTTTCATCCTTAGAATTTGACTCGTAAGATGATAAAAGCAACAATAAGACGTAGAAAACTAGTCAAAAATTAATAGGAAAAATATTCATTTAAGTTAAAAAAACATAATTTGGACAATTTTTTTCCATCCAAAATGGCTTTCTCATCTTTTTTTTTTAGAAATAAATGCCCCAGGAGAAAAAACTGAGTCTGTCACAACGAAAATTCCCAAGAGAAAATTACGAAGACATTTGTTCTCCATTAAAAACCAAATTTTCTCAAATGAGAATCAACTGCCTAAATATGTGACATAAACGGGGTTTATGAGAGGGGAGGTGCAGCAGGTGCATTGCACCAGGGCCTGGAGGGCCTGGGGAGCCCTAAAGAGCTGTGTATCAAAGATTCTAATTCGATAGGATATGCTCATAAACAAAATAGGTTGACTTTTTTCACTAGTAAACAGATATAGAATGGTGTACTAATGAAAACAGGATGTGCTTGGGTGGAGCGAAGACAACTTTGCACAGCCTGATGAAATTTTTCTCAGTGTCCCTAAACACAAAATAACATTTTACAGAAGATTTCATCTGGTGTTCACCCTCGCCGAAATCTAGGATTTAGAATGTGGATTTTCTGGGCAGACTCATCCTTTTTTCGAAAATTGGTGGAACCATATAGACAACAAGACCCCCAGAATTGATTAAATTGAAAAAAAAAAAGAAGCATTTTGACTCTTCTCCAAGGATATCTCCTTTTACATCAGCAATCTTATAAAGATGCACATATATAATTTGTTCAATTCATTTTTAATTCTGATTTTTTAAAAATCATTGGATGATGAATTGTAACAAAACATATTTATTATCAATTTTTACCAGGTTTTACCAGTGTCTTAATTTTTAGTTGCTTTCTACTGTAACTTTTACTCGGACAATGATGTCTACAGCAACCAGTATTTATCATAATCACATTGTTTACTTGTTGCTGTAAAAATCAACATTATTTTTGGGTGCCTGTTGTTTATATGGTCCAATTAGTGTACCACTATCTTTTTCTCCAGTTTTCTCAATTCAGTCTTGTGCTCGAAATAGTTGACAGGGGTGGCAAGGCAGATTATGGTGTATACCTAATTCTCAATTCCAAGGTTTTTCGTATGATCTCAAAACAGCCCCAAATAGATATTTCCCATGGGGCTTACGGGTACCCCAAACCACTTGCAGGATGAATTCACTTTGCTCATCCCTGATTGACCACTCTGCAATACCCAAGCATAAATCCGAGACACTACCTTTACGCATACCTAGTTCCCAAAACCCATCCCTATCACTGGTTGATGGATATTTCCATTCTGAAGGCAGAGGCTAGAGGTTCAGTCCTCGTCACTGACATCTGGCACAGGATGGATGGGGTGTGGACATAAGTGTATCAACCACATGACAAGCCTCAAAAACAAATGTTATCATTAATAATATGGATTTCCCTACAATTGCTACTTAATGGTAAGCAGCTGGGAGTGCAAAAGTGGCCAGTTGCCTTCCCCCGCCTGGATTTGGCTTTCTTAATAAGTGTAAGGGGTTTTGAAAGTTGAAACATTATAGTCAATAAAAGATAATGGTGAGGTACAATCATTTTATGTGACCCCAACTTAATGATCCAATATAAAGACTGAATTATTGGCGCCGGTGATTGTTACTAAGACATATTCTGAATATATCTCTCCCCGCAACCAGTTTACAGTATATCTTTTGTAGCTCCATCCCTGGAAAAGTGACAGTGAACGCCCATGTAGACAGCAGTCAAAAATACACTTGTAAAATCTGTCTTGGCCGATTAACAGTGACAGGTGGTGAAGAGTAACAGTTATCAATTGCATGATAAAAGCTCTTTCCCATTGATGATCCGTTGTAAGTTTTTCTTTGCAAGATAAAGCCCTGACTCACAGGAAGAGCTGAGTTACCATCAATCACAATAAAATGGAATTTCTCTTTCAAATCAACCCCCCGAATAGGCTTTTAGGGAAGGGGGGGTCAATCTGCAACCAAAGTTTATGCCAAATTGATCCCTAAGTTTCAGTCCGGCATTATTCACTCTCATTTTTTGAAAATTCATACTTTTTTTTTCAATTGATCATTGCTAAAAACAGAAGGTCAGTGAAATACCTTATTCATTGATCACCCCTTTTTCCAATAATATAATTGATCACCATCACAACCCAGAAGGCTGTTAGAAGTTTGTTGATCAGGTGACAGTTTCTATTGAGTGACTTACGGGACCTATCTCAACAAAATTCACCTTGAGAGAAATCAAACATCTATCGAACCGTGGCTCTTATACTTCCAAACCCAGAGCTTTAACTCTTCTGCAACCACCTTGGAGGGATTCGGGAATAAAATACTCTGATTCTGGATACATATTCTTTCTTACCATTTCTGATAGCCCTGCCAGCGATTTACCTACAAGGCTTCTCCATCTGTTTTTACAGTATTTATGCAAATCTTGCATTTGTTGTTAATTGCATGTGAATGAAGCTGTGCATATTGCAGTTGCGGTAAAGGAACAAACTTGGGGTTTTTTTTTTGTTTTTGTTTTTTTTTTTGGCATGCGTTTACCTCCCACGAATAAATTAATTTGAATCATCCGGTTGTTAGTCAAGTCAAGTTTGAGGAAAGAAATATTTTTCGATTGGGCTTTTCTCTCAGGCTAAAAAGAATTTGTGAAAACTCATTTCTCACAAGTCAGCCTTTTTGAATTTTTTTTGTTGGAAAAATTTGACAAGTCTTAATCATATTCGTCTTGTATGAAATAATGAATTTGCATACAGGAATTTTGAACCACCAAAAAAGTTCATTTGTTTATGCATGAAACACACACACAATATATATATATATATATATATATATATATATATATATATATATATATATATACTTATATCTAGGTGCTACCTAAAAGTTCAGGCAATTCGAAAAGATTGATCAAGATGCTCATCAAGGATATATATATATATATATATATGTATGTATATATATATATATATATATATATATATATATATATATATGCATGATCAGTGTATAGTCATGGATTAAATATCATCCAACATTATCACATTAAAAAGACCATTCGGAAAGGTAAAAAATAAAAACTGATGATGTTTCGTTAAATTGCTAACTTCTTCAGAAATAAGTAGAGAACAAGGGAGTGTTTTTAGATAGGACTCAAATGGTGATGGTATAATGTCTGGCTTCTGGTGGAATGTTGTCCATTTTTAATTAACCATAATGGATATGGATTTATTAGTGTCCAGCACAGACAGCAAAACACCAACTTGTATTTTCTGCTTAATTCTAAAGAAGTTAGCATGTCTAATGAAACATGTCAAATCAAATAAAGAGTTTTTCTAATTAACATCATCTTTGACTTTACAAATTGTCTTTTTAAAATAAGAGTTGGGAATGTGGTCCCAAAATGTATGGTTAACCAAGCTTTGGTGGAGATTTGATGGGCCTAACAAGCCAGAGGTGGATTATAACAAATTGGTCGAATGAAATGAGGCAGAATAAAAACAGGCAGGAAAAATAATGCAACTGCTGTCACCACCTTCCCAGCATGCCACAAGTACATTGGATGATTAAAAGAAAAAAGCAATGAAATATTACAATGAAAAGGTTTTTTATTTTTAACGAGATATGTTTACTAATCTAGATGCGAAATTCCCCTCAAAATGATCGGCTCATGCTTAGATTCAAATCTATGAGACACCAAAATGTCAAAATTGCATTTTTTTGTCTCTTATAGTCTAATAGTGATTTGTGAGACCAGGTCAATGTTGGCACAAGGCCAAATTTTTAGAGTTTTTACTCCCTATGACTTGAAAGATAACTTCTACAAGTGTTCCCCTGAAAGAGGACGTCTCTCGACTCCTGCCTCAGCTCTCTGCTCAGTTGTTCTAGTGTTGCCCAGTGTTGCTTGGTACGAGGCATTAATTTTGTCTGTATTTCCCAAAAGATCCACAGAGATCCAATCATTGTAGCAATTGTGTTTTTTTATGGATCTGGGGTGCTTGCCCAATACCCAATATTCCAAGGTGAAATGCTTTACTGGGCTAAAAGGTCCCAACAGCCCCTCTATTTGCTCAATGCTGTTGGGGAAAAATGGATTTATGCCTTTTTGAAGGGCATCAGTGTGTAGTAAATGCAAGATGTTCCAGGGTTTGAACTCGATTTGCCTATTTCAATCCCTGTGGTGTTAACCATTCGGCCAGCCACACATTCCTGTTTCCAAACCTCAAAATCTTACAAAAAGGAATTTCTTCATTTTGAAAAAAAAAGTTCTTGATATTGTTATGGAAATTGAACTGGTTGTTTTTATGGTTCAGCCTCGAAGTCCGACTGAGACATACCCTAATAGAAAATACTCTTTATTTTTACATTAGATAAACACACTTTCCGAGCTCAAAACTCACGCCACCATTATTGTAGCTTTATATTTCGGTTCTGTGAGTCTTCATTTTTTTTTTCTTTTGTTTTTGAATCTTCAAGGCCAGCCACAAATAACCCAGGTTTTCTCCCCCCTTTCTATGTTGTCTACCAAAGATAGAAGAACTTCGTCTTTTGACATGGAACAAAAAATATCAGCCATTTAGGAGTTGCTTTTTGCTTTTCAAGGTTCTTTCTGTGACTAACAGTCTGATAATTTCCCAGTTTGGGTGTACGATATCAGAATTATATCTTGAGGAACTCTTTCGCTTCACCAATTTACCAAGTAAGGAGGGTCTGTTTATCTGCCTGCAAAATCAGAAGTTGAAATTTCGATTTTCACCTGGGCTTAAATACCGCACCCTGGCATGGGTTTCCTCGTATGAAAATAGAATTTTGATTCAGATAGAACAGATATTAAGTTTAAGACTCTGACATTTCAATTAACTAAGAAAAAACAGGTCTGGTTAGTCACTCAATAGAGACATCTTTTAGCAGCATGTTGTGTTGGGGGCTGCTCAATAAAAAGATCTGGAAAAGGACGATCAATGAATAAGTTACTTCTCTCGCCATTTGTTGGGCAGTGACCATTAGAAAAAGTTTGAAATTTTGAAAAACAAACAAGAATGAACATCTGTTCTCAGCATTCCTTGTTGGGGATGATCAATTAAAAAATTGTAAAAAAAGTGATCAATGAATAAGCTGCTTCAGTTGGGTACTGATTGCAAAAAAAAGTCCAAATTTTCAAAAAACAAGTATGAAGGCTGCTGAAAACAAACTAAGGGACCAATTTAGCATAAAAAAGCATTGCAAATTTCACCTCCCATTGTAAACCTATTTTGGGGGGAAATTTTCAAAATACAATAAAGACAAGGATTAAATGCTTGAATTGTCATCCCTCAGACTGCATTGGCACAGCCTGTACATATATACATACATACATACATACATACATACATACATAGTCAGCCAGCTAACCAGACCAATTTGAAAACTTAGAAAACCTATGTTGGCAATTCTGGTGACAGTTTTGGTTGAAGGTTTCTAATAAACTGATCCTAGACATCCTCTAACATGAACAATTGATTGAGAGCGATATAATTCTGGTTCAGTTTGATAATTTCAAAACGATATTGAATATGACAGACACCTGAAGAAGGTGGGAGAATTCACCGGCCAACCTATAAAGAGATTCTTTTTTTGTTTTTTTTCCATAATTTCACTTCCCCTAAATGGGTTTTTAGTGGGGGTTCAATTTACAAAATACGTTTACTCAAAATTGATCTCTTATTTTGTGTCCACCATCTTTTTTTTGTTGAAAATTCAGTCTCTTTTAGTGATCATTGCCACCTAAAGAACGAGAGAAGTAACTAATTCATTGATTACTCCTTTTCCAATTTTTTTAATTGATCACCCCCAACAAAGCATGCTGCTAAAAGACATTGGTCACATGAGTGTTTCAGTTGAGTAATTAACCAGACCTGTTTTATTGATTTATTTATAAGAACTGAAGGCGTTATAATGAAATGAATCCAAGAAGTAATTATTGATTTATTTCTAATAATTTTTTCTCTGATCACTCCCAATATGACATGCTGCCAAACATGACGGTGTCTATTGAGTCATTAACGAGGCCTGTAGAATTGCAGAAGATCTGGAATAGAGATCAACTTGAGAAGAAAGAATAGTGTGGTACCGTCAGGCTGTTATAAACATCACTCCTCAGTCAACCCATGGGAGAAAAATTGGGTGCTTTGACAATTCGTCGCAAGTTAAATCATCCCATTCAATTGGTCGCCACTCAATATGTCATCAGGTAAATCAGTTAATAGCATAATTGGTACCCGGTCTTATGTCTGATAAGATTTGTTCACCTTTTTGAAAATGTGACCTAAAAATACGATTCTGAACATGAAGCTAATTCGTTTTTCCATTTTTTTCTTAAATTTTCATTAGATGAAGTATTCAAACAATATCATTTTAAATTTTTATGACGGCTTTTTGCCTTCATCTTGATTATTTTCCGATCAACACTATTTACTCACTGCCGGAGGGTAATCGGCCTAGGCAAAAAGCTGTGATAAAAAGCAACTAATGAATTAAGACGGAAATGAAAAGTTTTGATAAAAATGTTTAAATTGATGATAATTCTTAACACTTCATCTAATGAAAAATAAATGAAAAAGACGAAAAAAAAAAGTATTAACTACTGAAATTACTCGAATGTAAACAAATATGACTGTCGATCGGAATTAAAAGGTGTTATTTGAACGTCTGTCTTCCAGCTGAGTCTTGGTAGCTTGATTGGAAGTGAAGGCCGGGCGAGACGTTACTTCCCATTCGGGATGTGGGTCTGAATCCAAAAAGGCTTATTCTTGATTTTCCGATCAACGCTATTTACTCACTGCTTGAACAAAAATCGATCTGAGCTATAAGTTGCGATAAACAACCATTAATAAAATTAAGATGAAAGTGAAGAGTAATCAAATTTTTTTTGAAATAATAAAAAGTATATTTCTTGAAAGCATTTTCCCTACACCTAAAATCTCGATATTTCGATAATTAATATGTTAAACTTTATTTATTTATTTTTAAAAAAAATTTTCGACATTTTTCTCGAGTTGGAGACAAGTTATCATACTGACGAATTGGAGATAATTAATTCTTGAGGGAATCATTTTCATTCAAAGATACTAACCTGGAGATCAGCTTTTTCCTGTGTTGCTTACATGATGTTTTGACCCATATACTCTCCAGTCGTCTTCAGGTGCATAATTCAGTCTTTTGTTGTTTAGTTACTAATGTAGTACAATACAAGACTTATAAAGAAAAAAGAGGGAAATACCTTGAGCCAGCCTCCTTGAAAGCAATCCAAAGCGCTGTACAAGCCTTGATCCCCACAAGAGGATTGACGTCATACTTGAGAAATACAAAATATGAAGACAAGTAAAAGAAGCAACACCTTCATCAGGTCAGTGATAACATCTACCCATTTCAGTTCAGAACATTAGGTGTCACCTGTCTCAGTGACAATGGATATAGCGGCTATTTACTGATACCGTATAAGCAAGTAATATGTATCCAGCAGATACCCCATGAATTCAAACGTCTCCATTTTGTCATCCAGTTGCAAATTCATGATTGAGATGAGTGGTAACGGAACTTAACGTAGGGAAGATTAGGTTCGTGCCTATTTCCTGGGAGCACATAATGAATATGGATGGATATTGCAACCCGAGAGAGGAGATACATTAGCTTGATGAAGCATCAAGCAGAAGTCTCCGACATGGTTCCTTCCAGCACGACAAACAGATGGTTTGGTTATCCAGCCTTCCGCTAAGACAACAGGTAGACCATCAGATTCACCGAATGGATATCAAGACACAAGGCCCAAGCCTAGGACCCACCGAAGATGGAGCAAGGAGTTTTGTGCCTCATAGATCTAATATGGTCGCGAACTGTTAAGAAATGACATCCTTGGAATAGGTCGCAGAAGTCTTCTTCCTTCGGGAGTGAGAAAAATCTAATGGTGATGGTGTCGCTGATGATATCATACGGTGATATGATAAGAATTCACATTAATTTCAATGACTGCATTCTATAAAAAAAAAATAAATGTTTATTTGTCCTGAATTCTGATTTTACTGAAAGTTGAAATAAATTAAAAATTATTCCCAGCCGACAATAAATGCATTGTTTCCCGACGATGTTGAATTTCCTCTTCTGATTCGTCTATTTAACGTGGACAGCTGACGGAAACGAATGCAGAGGAAAAAGGAGTCCAGACCAAAAGGTTTGTTTGTTTAAAACCATAAAAATAAAAAATAAAAAATACAATACAAAGGAAAACAAAAATGGCGTTTATTTAACGAAAACGAGGAAACGAAAGAAAGGAAGTGAAAACAAACAGAAATTTATTAGTGTGGAAATATTCACTGCTCACTGTAATTCTTCAAATTTGTATCTGTGTCAGTGAAGACACATACGTATGTATATAGCTATAATACACACACACGCACGCGTACGTGCGCGTACACCATGTTGTTATCGGTGAATCTGAATGTAACTGGAAAGTCCAATTCTTGAAGCACACGCTCGGGGACAGTGGAGGCACTTGAGTGCTGTGAGAAAAGACGATGAGCCCTATCGGCGTTTTCTGGCGCTAGTGATTCGCTCTCCTCAGCTCTTCTCAAAGGATGTACAGACGACTTGTATAATCTCTCTCTCTCTCTCTCTCTCTCTCTCACACACACACACTCACATACACTCACACTACGCTGCCTTGGCCAAACGTGTATCAACGGAAGATCTTTTCGAATAGGGTTTCCAAAATGATATAACGCATCTGTAATTATTTCTATCGGATTATATACCCATTTCTTGATAATAGAATTGTTGATATACAATAATAAAATAATAAGAAAAATTCTCTCCCAATTATTCCAATTTATGCTTCAATGACAAACTTAACTTCATCTCTTGGTAACTATAGACTTACTCATTATGATGTCTTTTAACAATTTCAAAATATAGGATACAAGTCTTGATATGTATATGGTTTATGTGTGTGTATGTGTGTGTGTGTGTATGTGTGTGTGTGTGTATGTGTGTGTGTGTATACACAAAAAGAGACAAAGAAAGACAAGGAGGACATGATGATTCATACACACACACACACACACACGCACACACACACACATACATATATATATATATATATATATATATATGTACGATTGGGTCAATAAGTCTGCGGTATGACGTAGTTTTTAGCTGAAATTTTATCTGAAATCTTCACTGTAATGTTCAATCTACGTGATGAATGAGAAAAGGTAGGGTTAAGTGCATTGACAGGAAAAGGGATTATGTTGAAAAATAACAAATTGATTGATAGATATGAAAAGTATTAGACCGAGGGAAATGACGGATAGATATGAACATACTGAGATAGATAGATAGATAGATGAAAACAGTGATATATATATATATATATATATATATATATATATATATATATATATATATATATATATATATATATATATATATATATATTAATAGAGATAGCTTGCAAGGCAGATTTCTTCATTTGTTTATAAATCTCGCCCGTCCCAATCAGCACCGCCATAGTTTCTTCCGTTTTATAATTTCCTTCCTTGACTGAAGCTCTCTCGACCTGACATGAGCGTCAAACCCCTCGTCCCTTTGCCCCCCCCCCCCCCAAGCCTCAAAGTAGAGCTGATGATAGATATTTGACCGTGAGTCAAAGCAATAAGCTAATAGTCTCGCTCGCCTGCCAGCCAGTTCTCCTCAGAAGAGAGACTCTGGTCTGTTATATCAGAGCCACCGTTGAGGAAGAGAAGAAGATAGGGTGGATGGCGATAAGACTTAGGGCAGGGCAGTCACCACTCCCAACCCACCCTGACTCCGTAACCACGGGGCCCTTTTTTTTACTGGATCGCTCTAATATGACTTATCTATGGACAAGTGTTGAAAGAGAAGAACTTTAAACAACTATGTCAGCAATGAATTAAAAAACTGAAAGTTCTTGCTCGCACTCACCCAAAAAACACGTTTTACGAGGGGTACATGCTGAGGCTCATCTAATAGAGACGTTGTTTCTTTGGCACTCCTTCGTTATCGGAGGGCAACTTGTATTCGTTACCTGTAGGCCAATCGTAGTACGATTCCGACTTTCAAAGCAATTTACGATTGGGTAGGCATACAAAGGTTAGATAATGAATATGAAAGAATAATTGATATGGAAGAAACTTTCGATACGATCCCACAATTACTTCTAAAATGTTATTAAATTTATCAACTCTAACCCAAAGATTTTTATTGTACGAACCAGCCGATAGGCACTTATGGAGCTGAAAAATGGAACCTAACCAAGAGACAGGCCTACAAACTGAGAACCATGCAACATGCGCATGAGAGAATCATGCTCAACCTTACATGGAGAGATCACAAGACAGCACAGTATATAAGGAAGAAAACAGGTGTTCGTGACATCATAGAAACTATCAAAAAACTCAAATGGCAATGGGTAGGCCATGTTACAAGAATGAAAGACAACTGATGGACATCACGTCTCACCACATGGATCCCCAGAGATCACATAAGAAACCAAGGCCGACAGAACACAAAATGGAGAGATGAACCTGACAGATTCAGGAAATACTGGCTCCACGATGCCCATGATAGGGAATTTTGGCGAATCCTGGGGAAAGTCTAAGTTCAACGACGGACGTGAAAAGACTGATGATGATGATGATGATGATGATGATGATGATGATGATGATGAACCCAGAGATTTACAGGCTTTTGGCTCTAGTGATACACTTGAAAAGTATAAAACAATTTTTTTGTGGCACATTATTTGAGTTTAATAATTTTTTTTTTAGACGAACCAAATATATTATGTCACCTGAACAGTTCACTGACTTGTGATTCGGGAAAAGTATCTTTCGAAAGATATATAAGATTATCCTAAACCTGGAGATTATCGACGACACTCTTGAGGTTCAAACCCTGGAGAAATTTTTAACTTAATCCTCGCTCACTTCATCACCATGAACAACTTGAACGGGGGTGTTTAAATTTCCGAGAGCCTGAACGTGCGCAATTACAGATAACAGGCAACAGGCGTGCGAACCAGGGGTGACAGCCAATCCCACCTTTGGACAAAACGCTTTAGATATCGGGCAAATCAATGTAATTTTGGGCAAAACCATGGACAATTTTCAGGCAAATCAAGCCTTTTTCTAAAACGATTTTCCATACGCATATGACAGACAACAAACTTTATACAACGAATATGGTGTTCAGTGGCGCACAACCAAGTTCTGCTCCTTTCAACAACCCTTATCTTTGCATGAACGTGGTTGTTTTGAATTTGAATTGGTCGGCTTGTTCTTGATGAAGTTTTTCCAAAAGAACGTGTGAACAATTTCGATAAAACTTGACGGACACCTATAACAGCAGAATTCGATCAGCATACTAGCAAATTATTTCATTCAACCGTTATTTTTGCATTGTTCAGCTGGAAAAAAAATCTTGTATCACGTGGGGAAAATTGTTTAAATTTAATGAGCTTGAAATTGAGGACAATTGCAATAATTTCCATTCGTGACAACTGTTGTCTGGTTACCGTTTATAGGTGTATAGGAACTCGTTGATTTGTCTCGAAAGTTACCCGGTGTTGACCGAATTGCACTGATTTGCTCAAAAATTCACAATGTCTTACTCCAGAATATTTGGGGACTGAGACGGGGGCGGGCTTGCCCCTTAGGCCTGTGCACCGATGTTACTGTTAGTTATTCGTAAACCAGAGTCGTTTTTCTTGTCGACACCAAGAAGTTTGTTATTCGAGCTTATCTCGTTGATCATCCTACCGAAGCTACACAACAAGAATAAAATGCTGCGTGCGTACACACGTATGCTCGCACACATAAACATGCATACGCACATACACATCCACACGCATACTCAGACAAACACAATCACGCAAACGCACTAAACACACCCCAAAACATTAACATCTGCAAAGACATTGCCATGCGCGTAAACACACATACACACACACTCACATACACACACACTCACATACACACACACATACCAAGACACAACCATGTGCGTATACACAAAGAAGACACATGCAAAGATACGTGTGTATGCAAGCAATGACACACACGCACGCACAAACACACACACGTACACACACGCAACCCTACCATGTGCATGCAAATACACACTGATATACATAAACACATGCACACACGCACACGCATACACAGACAGACACACACATTCAGAGAAACACCTTCCAATTCACGCCCACACACTCACTCAAGTAGCCGTGCGGGCAAAGCTCCATGAGAAGAAAATAAAATCTGATTTAGAAGTTGTAGAGACGAATTTGCGATCGACAGTCGTCCCCAGATTAACTGGAGGACTCAGAACCGTTGATAGTCTCACATGAAATCTGAGACAGATCGAAAGAATGAGGGAGAGAGAGAGAGAGAGAGAGAGAGAGAGAGAGAGAGAGAGAGAGAATGCGATAGAAAAAGTAGAAGATATGGACAGAGAAGGAAGAGAAAAAAAGAGAGTATGATTGAATAACAACTGAAGAGAGAGAGAGAGACAGAGAGACAATTGAAAAAGTAGACGAAATGGAGAGAGAGAGGGAAGAGAGAGTTTAATTGATAACAACGAAAGAGAGAGAGAGAGAGAGAGAGAAAGAGGAAAAGTAAAAGAGGCGGAGAGAGGAGCAAGTTTAATTGAATAGCTTACTAGAGAAAAAGAGTGAGTGAGAGAAAGAGAGAGGGGGAGTGAGAAAGAGAGAGAGTGAGAGAGAGAGTGTGTCGGGGGTTAGGTCGACTGTTAAAAAGGGAGGCGCTGAATAAGTGAAATTTCACAAATTCGGACAAAAATACGATACTACACAATTTTCTTTTATGTAAATTTACTCGTCCCACGTTTTAATTAAGACAGTCTTAACAGCATGAACAGTTTTATTACTGCTGGGCTATTTGGGCAGGTGGGGGTAGGGAGAAAGAGAGAGAGAGAGAGAGAGAGAGAGAAAGGACCCGACTTCATCCAAGCCTCAATCCAGTCTCGAAGACGACCGTAAATCAAAAGTGAGAAATGTCTGCCGCCGGCGATGCCAGCGAATGTAGTGTCAGATGTTATGGTGTAATCTTTCAACAAGAACAGGAAAAAGGGCACCCGAAATCGTGTCATGGGGGTCAGCAAAGTCCTAATTTATATCAGACATTTTCTTTTCAAGTTTGGGAGGAACAGGGGTTGGAGTGATAGTTGGCAGACCCCACAAGACTTTCGATGACGAAAACTGGGTACGAAACAAAACAACACTTTAAATGATAATGATGATACCAACTGACAATTAAATACTAATGATGATAGCAACAATAATAATATGCTATACAATGCGTAACCATTACATGTATATACATATGTCACAATTTTATATATATATATATATGAAATGGAAATTCTTTTTAGACTATATATATATATATATATATATATATTGAAAGAGAGAAAGAGAGAGAGATAGAAAGAGAGGGAACGTAAATAGAATAAAAAATTAAAGAAAATGGAGCTGCTACAGGAATCGATCTTGCCACCGATGGGATAGCCGCTTCAACGTAGCGATGCTCTTTCCATTGAACTAGATAGCCACCGGTAATGCAAAGTGCAAATAACCACTTCCACACAAAATTGTCATCTCATTTATTCTCGATCTATTTGTACTTTTCAATGAATATAAAGCTTTCAAGTCTACACACATATTGTGTGTAACACTTACTGGTGAACACACAAATACTAGGCACAGGGCCGGGTGAAGATACTTTGATCCAAAGCAGACGCTGATCCTGAGCAGAGGACCGAGGAGCAACGCTTTGATCCGAGGCAGCGCGCACAGATACTCTGACCTTTGACAAAAGCGCCAACGTAAATAATCCCGCCACTTTTGACGCTTGCTATGCTAGCAATGATGATGATGATGATGATGATGATGATGATGATGATGATGATTATCATCATCATCATGAACCCTTCATTATTGAAGCGCTTACAAAGCGATATGAAGGATTTGAAATCTGAGGGAAAAAATCTTTGGACATCGGCATTATCAAAACAGCCAGAATACCAAAGAGAGTGTTGAAGCATCGAGGATATTCGTTATTACGTAATCTGGAAGCCATAATATATATATATATATATATATATATATATATATATATATATATATATATATATATATATATATATATTGGTGTGAAACCTCAAAGAGTGCAAAATAATAACCATTCTTAAAATCAGCCAGAGTACTGAATTATGGGGACTTTCTACCGTTTTAATGACACAGGAAAAAAAATCCCGGAACATTGAACCTTTTTACACCCGATAACGACCCACCCATTAGAAACAACACAATGTTGGTTCTTATTCATGTAGAATGCGATCCCCAATTTTTTAAAAGCCAAATGATGTACTTTCAGGTATAATATGATCAACTCTTTACTTTGCACAGAAGGTGTGAAACCATCAATTTTGACATTGCAACGCATAATCTTGAGACGATTCTAGAAGCCAACTTAGACCCTGGACTGACTTGTACATTTTTAACCACCAAAGTCCCAGGATATTGGAACACTGCAATCATAATGCTACTATATAAAAATGGGAACCCTCAAACAACTTGTCCTCTTGCCAAGCAAAAGAGGTCGTATATGTGCATGGACCTTTCATGACAGGAGTCGTTTTAGATTGAGACCACAAAACTGTTTTCAATCAAAATCTATTACGCGTTACATTATCTGCAGCTTTGACAAAGAACTCAGCCCCTTCAGCGTAGCTAACAATATAAGCCCTTTGAAACAAATGTTAATCCTCCTCAGTTTGATTTGAATGCCTACAAGATTTGAATATGATCAACAACACTGCCTGGACACCCACCTAAAGACTTTTGACCTGGCTCTACCACTGGCCATCACAGATATTGTCTAATGAAATAATTTAAACGAAGATATTCGGCATGTTTAACTTTAGAAGGATTTTGTAGACAGCATTCATATGATTGTTGCGATTATTTTTTGTTGAGTAAAAGCGAATAACGTGAAATAAGATTGGAGGGGACTCTTGGGGTTAAAGTCCGGTTATTATAAATACAGGTACCAACAATTCAAGCATAACTATCTTTTCACGAAACCTTACTTTATCTTTCTTTCGAAATTGTCATTCATCTCTCTCTCTCTGTCTTTCTTTTTTCCCAATATGTCATTAATCCTCCTCTTTCTTTTTAATTTGCCCCTTCTCTCTCTCTTATTCTCTCTTCTTCTTTCTCCCTGATTTGTTGTTTGTTTGTTTGTTTCTTTCTTTTTTCTCCATCTTGGTTTTCACCATCCCACTAACGAAGATGTGAATGTTGCATCGAAATAATTACACACCATTATCGTTGCTCGTTAAGTGTAATTTTGATTGCCTACAAGCAGGTTCTCTAGTTTGAGGTCAACTTGATGTGTTATTCTGCAAGTCTTAACAGTATCCGATGGCAAAATAAGGATTTTGCAAGCAACTTCGAAATTATGGTTTTGGGGGCAAAAATCGAGAGGGAGAAAAAAAAAGAAGAAAAAAGTAATGTCCTTCTTCAACCAGATTCTAGATTTGAGACCTCTTTTGGCGTTTTTATAAAAGCATTTATTTCCCCTCTATCAAGTCGATCATATATTTATGATACGCAATAAAAAAAAACAAATAAAAAAGATTGGAGTTGCTTTTCTAAAATTTTTCCAAAAACATATTCTTTCACTGTTTATTTATTTATCATTTCAAAAAAAAAAAAAGGCATCCCTTTCCTTGAATTTGAGAAATGGTGGGGGTATTTTTCATTTTTCCCTGAAAACACCCCTTCCCCGACGTCCACCTTGTCCCGACTGTGCCGACCCAACAAAAGTAATCCGTCATTGTCGTGCATGTGTATATTTGAAAAAAAAATATTGTAAAGCAAATCAAAAATAAAATATACAAACAAACTCACAAACAGTGCAATTTGTTCTGGGGAGCAGTACTGCCTTAAAGTATGGTACCCACATGTGGGCTTCGGGTTGCTATCTACAACTTTTCTTCCTTACCCCAACGATCTCTCTTTTTCTTTGCTTTTTGCTGTAATTATTGTGCCAACAGCCATATCGCCCTCTCGTCTTCTCCTCCCCTTATTCGATAACAGGATCCCCCTTGACTAGGAACAATACCGAACTCCTGGTTTGGTACATGCGTTTCTGAGAAGCCTATACATGCCTGGTGGGCTAAAACGTGACGAATAAAAGTGAAGGCGGCGTAGAAAAAGCGACATTCCAAATGTCTACTTCCTTGCTTGTAGAAAGAGATGAAAGGCAGTCTCTTGCCTGGAATCGAACTGAGGGTGATTAATGATGACGGTGACAGTGTTGTCAATTTAGATGTTTTCCATCCAGATCTAGATGTTGTTGCGTTTAGATATCATGATTTTTTCAATGAAATAAATAATATTTCATCTGATTCATACCAATAGAAAGAGGAATATTTTCAATTAAACGAGTGGCATTTTTTTTTTCAATTAAACGTTGATGATTAGAGTCACATTTAATTTATTAATATATAATATATTTTCAAGATTTTAGATATATATCTGGAGAATCTTGATGTTTCTAGGTATTTTTTTTTAGATGTTTGTTTACTCAATTTTAGATGTATATCTGAGAATTAATCTGGCAACACTGGATCGTGATGTTGGTGATCCAGTAAACCTTCTGGTATTGGAAGACGTCTGCTGACTCAATCAGCTCCAAGAATTTTCTTGCTCCATAAAAAGAGTATTAAATAATTGATTCTGGACGAGCCAAGTACTGTGTTAACTACTATTCAAAATAATAAGTGTCTCAGTAGTAAGCTTTTTATTGCATGAATTTGAAAGAAATGGACTTTAATGAAATTTAGAAGAAGCACTTCATTTTCATAGAATCTGTTTTAAACTTTGAGAAAATGAAATAACATAAAATCATATCTTTTCGAAAAAGTAATAATCGTACTAAGTGGTAGAAATAGCGGGGGTAGTACGGTGTATACCTACTTCTCAATTTCCAAATTTTTTTGTATGACCAATATATTACTATATACCTAATTCCCAGCATCACCGTACACCTAGTTCCCGAAACTCATTCCCTCCACTGATAGTACAGTTCTGAATTTTCAAAATCTTTCTTAGATTAAAGGGAAAATTACTTTTTTTCAGTATATTATTATTTTGAGAAAAGTTGAAAATAACAACATGAATGAGTTTGATCGTTCGTAAAACTCTTTTAATTTTTTCAAGGTGTTTTTGATCCATTTTTTTCCCATAGAATTTCCAATATTTGTTTTCAATGAATAAATTATAAAGAAAAACATGAATTTTGATTATCGTAATATTAGTCTAAAGAGTAAGCCTATTTCAATCAGTCACGGCCAAAATTTGATTTAAGTTTCCTCATTAACGTAATTTGTCATAATTTAAAGATGGATTTTTTCACAGTGAAAAAAAAAAAAAATGAAAATTAAGTCTTTTTCCGGTATCAAATATTCTTGTTATCAGAATAATTGCTTGAAGGTCCTTATTCTTATTTTTCCTTGTTTTTCTTTCTGCAGTTTCTTTGCTTCACTTTATCTTGGTAGAGAAGAAAAGACAGTTAAATGGAGAAGACACTTGACTTTGTTGTACTAATACTTTTGTTGGGGGTTGGCCCTTGAATCACAAATTAACAAAATTCTGACCAAAATCTTGCCAACCACAACGTTCATTAACATCAGTCTCTTAACGTCCGTCGTTGGACATAGACCTTACCCAGGATTCGCCACACTTTTCTATCGTGGGTATCGCGGAACCAGTACTTTCTGAAATAGTCTAGCTCATCTCTCCATTTAATACTCTGTCGGCCTCGGTTGCGCATGTGATCTCTGGGGATCCATGTTGTGAGTCGCAGTATCCATCGGTTGTCTACCATACTTGCGACATGGCCAGTCCATTGCCATTTAAGTTTTTCTATGGATTCTATGATGTCCTTGTCTTCTCCCGGATATATCGAACTGTCTTGTAGTCTCTCCTTCTGAGGGCGAGCATCATTCTTTCATGTGCATATTGCATGCTTCTCAATTAGGGATCCCTTAATAGGAAAGCAAATTTGCTTCTCACGTTGTAATGATTTTGTTTCAATTTCTCGAACGATTTATGGTAACTTGGTGATTGCTTGTAGCAATTGTGGGTTTTTACGGACCCGGGATGCTAGCCCGACTACTTTGTAATGACTGTAATCTCTTCCAAATTTTTAAAAGATCATTTTTTAGATTATATTTCTATGATCATTAAGATTTTTCAGGGTCCTTCAGATATATAGCGGTGTCTGTGTGTCTCTTAACAGGGCTAGAGGGCTCTGCTCTTTATCCATAGTTGGGAGGATTCATGCCTTTCCCAAGGGCATTAATGTGAAAACACAAACTGTCCCAGCCAGAGTTTGAACCTGGTTCACCGATTTCATTCTCTGTGCCCTTAACTGTTGTGACACCTGCGCCCCAGATCCTTGAATGTTAACGCAAATACAGGCACATTTCCTTTTTTTACTTCATTCATCAATTTCAGAGTCCAGCCCTTCTCATGCTTTGGTGTCCACACACACACACACACACACACATACACGTGTACGTGTGTGTCCGTATGAAAACGTATACGTCGGCCTTTTTTGAAATCATTATAAATCTCGTTTTATCTATGTAAATCTCTCCCTTCGCGCCTCTATTCGTTCTGAATAAGTCATCGTATCGTTGCATTTCTTCCATTTCCCGCCAACATCTGGTGAACACAAGCCTCGCATCTGGTAGCCAGACTTCGTTTTTAACATTCCCGGGTCTTTCCAGACCCCTACAGACTTTGGATTCGTTTTCTTTTCTATTTTTTGATCGTCCCTCTTCTGACTTTCTAACATTCTCTCTTTTGCTTTCGTTTTGAGACCTTTGCTATTTTTCTTTCTTTCCGTCTTTCTCTTTCTTTCTTTTCTGTCTTTCTTTCTTTTCCAGTTTGTCCTTCTTTCTTTCTTTCTTTCTTTCTTTCTTTCTTTCTTTCTTCATTTCTTTCTTCCTTTCTTTCTTTCTTTCAATCTTTCTTTTCCAGTTTGTCCTTCTTTCTTTCTCTCTTTTTCAGTTTGTCCTTCTTTCTTTCTTTCTTTCTTTCTTTCTTTCTTTCAATCTTTCTTTTCCACTTAGTCCTTCTTTCTTTCTTTCTTTCTTTCTATCTTTGTTTTCCAGTTTGTCCTTCTTTCTTTCTTTCTCTCTTTTCCAGTTTGTCCTTTTTTTTCTTCTTCTTTCTCTCTTTCTTTCTTTCTTTTTTTTCTCTATTCTTTCTTTCTTTCTTTCTTTCTTTTTTTTCTTTCTTTCTTTCTTTCTTTCTTTCTTTCTTTCTTTCTTTCTTTCTTTCTTTCTTTCTCAGTGTATCCTTTTTTTGAAGTTTTTGGACGTATTGTAGTATAATCTTATCCAATCTTCAATCGGGCCTATCTTCGTTTTTTTGTTTGGTAAATTGGAAGCACGCTTGCCTATTTTTCAACAAAATATGTGCTTTTCGGCGGGCTACCTATCCCATGAGCGCAAACTGCTTCAGGCAATTTCTACGGTGGTCATTTCTATTTTCAAACCATATTTTTGACTTACACCATTTCTTATATTGACGGCAGTCGTTTTCCCATTGTTCATCGAAAGTCGGTGAGTGAACCTGTCCACCAGTGCTCTCAGAACTTTTTTGCATTGTGGACACACATTTTCAAAATAATTCTTTTGCTACACATTTCATTTCGTCAGCAATTTTTATCGGTGCTTATGTCATTCTAGTAGTTCAACTGATCCAGGAAAAGTATTTTTTTTTAAAGATATACAAAGATATACTTAATTTCACGTCACTTCTAGAGATTGTTGGCAACGCACTTAAGTGTCTTGATACCCAGTTTGGAAAGCTCAGCTATAGACTATATACGCATAGTGTTTTTTTTTCTCGGTTATCTTGATCTGGACCGACCCAAGCAGCCATTGGTTGTGCCGTACGTGTTTTTTTGGAATCGTAAGCAACAAATTTCGAACATTCAAGTGTTGCCCAGTACGACCCCTTATGTTCTTTCTTGGACCATTTTCGCCCTAGTTTCTGGTCTGTGGCGTACCGTCGAGGGCGGCCCGCCCAGAGTGACGCCATTAGAGGCGTGACAACATAATGATTGCCAAATTAAAAAAAAAAAATCTTTTAATTGATATACTTGTTAATTTGTTGAATTAAAATCAACTTGGACTTGTTAACTCTAAAATGATGTACTTTGCTTTGTCCTCGATGGATATTGAATATAAGGTTTTGCAGATCCTTCAAAACCTTTACACAACACCATATCGATACTTTGCTTCTCTGACGGGAAATTTCATTTGTTAAATGGTCAAAATTATAGCCAACTAAAGCCGTGGTGAAAAAAAAGAACTTGTTTGGGGGTGGAAGGCGTTCGGTAAATAAGAAGTAAATTCGGTAAATAAGAAGTAAGTTCGGTAATTCACGGCATTTAACGAACATCGTTCAGTAAATCCAACGGCGCTTCAATTGCATTCCGCTCTATTTTCGACCTTACCTTATATCGTTTGCTAAATTATAACAATAAGAAAGCCTTTCGTTCAAGATCAAAGTATAAAATCTGCTCTTCTCACGTCAACGAAACATAACATTGATTTCCCGTTTTCAACTTTAAACGTTATTATGATTGTATTTCAATTGTTTTCTTCATGAATTTTAATTTGATTTAATTTGATTTTCAATTGATAAAAAGAAACGTTACACTATAGTTGAATTTTAATTGTTGAATATTTCTCTTGAATTTTATAACACTATTAAAACAATAACTTACGTAGGGAATACGTTATAATCTAATTACATGAATGCAAAACAAACGATAGTTTATTCTATTACAAAATCTAATAATAATGAGTTAAGAATGAGTCAAAAACAGAATAATGAAGAGTTATAAGTAGAAATGATTTAGTGAAATCAAATTACTTGACTATTTTTTTATAAGAGTTGGGTAGACTTCAAAATTTAAAATGGGAACGTTAGGTCGCATGGATTACAGAGACAATAATTAATGTTATTCATATCAACTTTTGTGTTGTCAATTGAAAAAAAAAGTATTCAAATTGAATTAAAATTGATGAAGAAAACAATTGAAATACAACCATAATAATGTTTAAAATTGAAAACGGGAAGTTAATGTTGTGTTTCGTTGACACGAAGAGAACAAATACTACACTTTGATCCACATTAACTCACTTCCCCACAAGAGCAAGATGTAACACAAGGTCGGTTTAATGTAGGTTTCCGTGCACGGGAAAGCTAGAAGAATTGCTCCAATCCCTGCAACTAGTGTTGCAAAGGCGTCAGGGTAAGCCCGACCCTTGCTCTTTTGTGCAATGGGAAGGTGCTGCCTCAGGGCTTACTGATTTCCCGAGACAGGGCAGAGTTATTTTTTTAGGCCACAGGACGAGTCCTAGGCCTCTTCCGATTAGCAATATCGAATCTCAGTTGGCCATCACCGGCCACTGTATTACACGGGTGCAAAGCCGCCAAAGAATGTACTACTGCAAGCAGATACTACACTTTGATCTTGTCCTAAATGCTGCAAAAGGTTGGACCACAAAACTAGTGTAATGTCAAGTTCGTTATGGTCCACGTGTACGTCGCTTTTATCACAGTTCGTTCGTTAAATAAGCAGAAAGTTCGTTACGGTCCACGTGTTCGTTAAAACCGAAATTCGTTATATCTAGGGTTCACTGTATATCTACCTCAAAGAGCATTGTGCCTCAAAAGTGACCCAAGCCATTCATTGCTCCATATTTTTCCAAGAAATAACAAAAACTGATTGTTGTTTCTTATTCACTACGTTTATCTCTTTCTTGAAAACTGCTAACAATTGCATTTCTTCATATTCCGTTGCAACTTGGTCGGGAAATGGTAATTTTTGGTGGGTGATAAGAATATAATTTTTTCCCATGGCCACTCCTAAAACTTAAGAAAGTGAATTTGAGTTCACAGGTTTAGTATTTCATAAGAAGTAAATATCTCAACCTTGCTACTTTGAACAGAAAATCTGCACGGAACCCAATAATTCATTATAGTTCAATGATAAACAGGTAACAAAAAAGTGCTGTCTCTGTAACTTTCGGGGTACGTAAAAAACTTGTCGAGAAAAGATTATGGCTTACAATGGCCCTAAACTAACAAAAACCTTTTTGATTTTCAACATATTCTGTGATAGTAAAACAATTCACGCAGAGCAATGAAAAGCAAAAAAAACAAAATAAGATAGAGCTCATGGAGTAATAGTTTTGAAATTTAGGGACGAATATATCAAGAATAATATATCTATACAGAAGAAAAACATCAACAATTACCAAAAGTATGATTTCTTGTCTTATAACATTTGAACCGACTGAAATGAAATTTTACTTGTTGGGAGCATACATTGAAAAAATTCCCCTCAGATTTTATGTAAAAAAGAAATTTGAGGTTACATATGTCCGTAGCACAAAAAGATCACCTAAGAGTCTGTTGGGGGAAAGAGAAGTAGTGTGTTGACCTCCTCTACTCACCACAAATATACAGACCAACTATATAAACACTCAGTTCCTTGTAGCACCTTATTTTCTTGACAATATGCCAATCTGTCTATCTATCTATCGACTGATTTAATTTTGACTATCCGGGGACAATTGACTGAGACATAATAACATAATACACATACAGAAAGCCACCTATTTTGATCACTTTGGGACAAGTTCATTATGATAACAATAAACTGATAATATTAAGCAAAGGATATGAAAATGGAACAATTTACATTCATTGTTATTAATTTTACAATTATAGACAACTTAACATTACAAAAAATCAAATAAATCAAATTCATTTTTAAGTTTAAAAATCAAAAAGAAAATTGATTTAAGAAAAGTCTTTGGGACTGACTGATTTTGATAACAACGAGCGTTTGATAACATTATCCGTGTTTATAATAAACGGCTTCCTCTGTATATTTATTTGAACACTGGGATGAAGAGTCAGTTCATGATGTGTTTCCCAAGAGCCACTTTCCCTGAGACCCCCGGGGATTTACATGCGTTGTATTTCTCAGGTTTCTGGAATAAAGTTTACAATTTCAAGTACCAGGGACATAAAACCTATAATTATTACAGCTAAAACCAGTTCAGAATAAAGATAAATTACTGGGAGTGAAAGACAAAACCAGTTCACTGGTTTACATCTTTCAGACTTTCACAAGTTCTGATTGGTCATTGGTGACGTCATAAGAAGATATTTGATTGGTTGATTAGGAAGTTAAGATGTCCTATCTGTATGAAAGTCATTTACGCATATTATTGTGCTCTGTTGTATGGCTGTATGTACTCCTGTTTCATCCGATTCCTGTTATAACCTAAAACTTATAATGGATTGGTCCATACGAAATAGATTAACATGGCTAAAAAATACAATTATAGGGTTGTCATAATATGAGTCTGTTGTGATATAACAATGAACAAAAGTCACAGAAAAGCTATATGTTTGAAACAAAAATAAGATTTAAAAAGAAAGTGTGTAAGTGACTGAAAGAAATGTTTAATGTTGAGTTTGATTATTAAAAACAAATTACCTAATGAAATAGCTTTAGGCTCTTTTGTGCCGATCCATACATAAATAATCCTGTCATTTTTGCGAGTATATGCAAATATAATTATAAGTAATATGATGTTGTAATATCAAATGATGTGAATTACAATATAATATACATAGTTCTTAAAACAGCTTGAGTTGAGTTGAGACTTGGAAAAACTTGAAACTTTGATACTTGAATTATTGAAAATGAATTGACTTATAAAATAGACTTACGCTCCTTAGTGCCTACCCATACATAAACAACCTTGTCATTATTTTTTGCGTGTACATGCTAATTTAATCATTATAGTCCTATTCTGTTAATATAGCTTACATTAATTCCTGATTCCAGACTATTCTTATCCTTCTGATTTTCACTGCATTTCTATGGTAAAGTACTTTACAATGCAAATCTATACTAAATGTTTATGTATTATACATATAATAGCCGAATTCTGTCAGCAATGTTTGCGTTAACTCCTGATCAAGGATAATCCTTTTTTTTCTGATTTTCAATGCATTTACCTTGTAAAATCATTCACAATGCATTTCTATTGTAAAAATCTTCCGCAATGGATTTCTATAGTAAATATTCATCTCTTATACAGATAATAGCTTTATTTTGTCAATAGTTCTTAGATTGATTCATGAACACTGAACATCCCTTTCTTCCTGATTTGCAATGCGTTTCTACAGTAAAATCATTTACCATGCGTTTCTATAGTAAATGCCCATCTATCATAGAAGTATCAGCTCTATAATGTCAGTAAATGTTGCCCTTATTCCTGACCACTGGCAGCCCTTTTATTCTTGATTTGTAATCCATTTCTATTGTAAAAATAATTCTCAATGTGTTTCTATTGTAAAATCATTTACCATGCATTTCTATAGTAAATGTTTATCCCTTGTACATATAGTTGTCCTATTCTATCAGTAATATTTTCATTAATTCCTGACCACTGAAAATCCCTTTCTTTCAATCTCTACTGTTTCTATTTTAAAATCGTTTACAATGATTAATTGATAATCTTTGGTATCTGAGAACTTTGGGGACCATCCAATTACTATAGCCTTTAGGAATTTGAAGCTTTAGTCATTCATATGACTGCTGTACAGACATTGAAACAATCTATTAAAAAATTGACAACAAACATAGGTTTCTCTAGTTTTCAAATCAGTCTAGCTGGCTGGCTATATATATATATATACAATATCATGCAAACAGGCCGCACCAATAGAGCAAGTGGGATGAAAGTTTAAACATTTACTCCTTATTAGGCCTAGAAAAAAAGGTATTTATTGTTTTTTGAACCTCCTGCCCTGAATAGGTTTTTAGGTGTGGGGGTTCGATTTGAAATATAGATTCATACTAAATTGATCCTTTAGTTTGTGTCCTGCAGCATCCATGTTTTTTGAAAATTCTAACTTTTTTTAGTGATCACTGTCCAATGAAAGGCGAGAGAAGTAACTTATTCATTGATCAACATCTTTTTGCAATTTTTTAATTGATCATCTCCATCACAGCATGCTGCCGAAAGTAATTATGCACATGTCGGTTTCTATTGAGTGACTAACTAGACCTGTCTGTTGGACATTCATGATTGTCAGGTCAGTCTTTGACTTTCGGTGTAGATTGAAAAACTTGTAAAATCCCTTTAACCTGAAAGAAATGAATACAAACATTCATTTTCATAAGGCACAAACAAATATAATTCTTTTGAGAGCTGGCAACCAGATTTGCTCAGAGGCTTACCCCGTATTTATCAACCTTCCCATGAGGGTGAAATGTGACACAAATGTCAAATTTAGTGTGGGGTCCCTCACGCACTCATATTAGTGGTTCCTGAAATTTCACGTTCCCTCGGCACTTCCCTATTTGGGGATACCTCAGGCAATGAAACTGATCCTACTTTAAGTGCAATGAGGAGGTGCAGCCTGAGAGAATGACCCCCTGAATCTAAACTTTCAATTTGTTTCTGGTTTGGGGCCAATCCTCCAGGAAATGAATGAAACCTTCGTTTCCATTTAGCTCAAACTGATATATTTCTTTTGAGGGCTGGCAACCATATTGGCTCCTCTGCAGAGGACAGGACGTGATACCTAAAGAGATTCTCTGAGAGAGAGCAATCAGAAAGATTTATTTATTTGGGTCTTCTGTTTAACAATCATCTCAAGAAACCCTGCTGGGTGCACAGCCATGTTGAACATGTTCTCTGTTATCAAGTGACAATGATGAAGATGAAGACTATGCTGCCTGGCGATTATGAATGAAGGTGGTCCTCTGGAAGTGAGGCAGAAGAGGCTGGCTCTTTCTAGGACCACTGCTGAAAGTAAATAAATACTGAAAGGCTGAACTAACAAGGCATTTCACGGTTGGACCAAAACAATTCTGATTTATCTTAATCATCATCACTCATATTTTGAGAAGAGAATTTCATGGATACGTCTTTCGAAGTATTTATTTCAGCAATCTTTTCCTGTTTTTTTTTTCTGTTTGTCTATTCTAAGATGTCTCTATAATTCCCTGGGTTTCTTGGGGAGGGCTAGAAGGAGAAATTTCATCTCTTCCAATTTAAAGATTTTATTTCCTAGAAAAGCATCAAACCTTCTATTTGTCTATGATGGTCTTGTACAAAATCTTCCAGTAGTTTCTTTTTTGAGATTCTTTAAAAAAATTGGTGTGTTCAAAAATTTCTAACATGGGATATAAATTGATGATATTTTTTACGTACACACATAGATGGTAAGAGAGCAATGCTAGGGGATAACTCAAAGAGATAGAAAAAAGATCATGGATCAGAAAGAGAACTAGAATGAAAGATATATAAATAATTAGGTGACAAAAATGGAGATGAACTGGACACTTAGCAAGAAGAGATGACAAGAGATGGAGTCAAAGACTAATTGATCTGCACCCGTCGGACAGCAAGCGCAGTAAGAAAAGACAAGATATAAGATAGAGAGATGAGATATGAAGATTAGCCAATAAGAAATGGCAACGTGTAGCATTATCATGGTCGTTATGGAACATGATGGGAAAGGCCTTTGTTCAGTGATGGACTTATGATGGCTAATGATATATATCATTTTAAACTTATAATTAGCTAATTTCTTCTCTATTTGTTTGCACTTTGATTTCGTCGCTTAATTTACCTCCCTGTTATGATATAACAATGAAGATTATGTCTTGAGACTTTATGTCCGATCACCAGCTTGAGTTGACTTGAGACTTTAAAAAAACTCAAAGTTAGGGTTCTTGAATTATCAAAAATAAATTCCCTAATAAAATAGCTTTGGGCTCCTTAGTGCCAATCAATGCATAAATAACCCTGTCATTTTCTTTATGTGTATATGATAATATATACAAACTTAGTTAATAATAGCTTAGGTTATTAGCTGAAAGTTAATCAAACCCCTACATCATAAAGAATCAATGTTATAATATACATCAACTAATGTATCTTTAGTTATTGAGTGATAAGTCTCTCTGATTAAAAAATGTATGCACAAAAATGTTGTGTTTATGAGCTTAGAATAGGGTAATATTCTTTTCCTGAAAGTTTTGAACATTTAAAATACACTTTCATTAAAGCATAAACACTGATTACTTTTCATTCTAAATTTCATAATAGAATTTATCATTTATGAGGAAAACATTTAATTAACTTTAAAGTGATAACCATTACAAGTATAAGCAAAGCGTGTGTACATTTTGGGGATAACCTATCTTCATCTACAAAATGTAATATCTATCTATCTATCTATCTATCTATCAATCAATCACTCTCTCTCTCTCTCTCTCTCTCTTTCTATCTATCCTTCTCTCTCTCTCTCTCTCTCTCTCTATATATATATATATATATATATATATATATATACTCATCAATCCTGCCTCGTGATACTGGATGGGATAATGGATAGTCTATAGCCACACTGAAGAGTTGTAATACAACAATAACAGCTGTCTGTGGCTGACACAATAGTATATATATATATATATATATATATATATATATATATATATATATATATATATACATATATATATATTGAACAAATATGGATTGCAAAGGGTTCTAATTCTTTTCATGTGTTTGTGTGTGCCAGTGTTCCTGGCTATACCATTTTGTCTACAGGCTTGAACATTGGCATCACTACTCCATTACACCCCTTCTAAAAATATTTTCAATTTTTGGAAAAAGAGCCAGATGTTTCTGAATGTTTTTTTCACTATGTTTAAGATGCTTCCCGTAGAGAACACTAACAATGTCACACTATATATTT
>OY735226.1:19311024-19343524 GCA_963457665.1 Thysanoteuthis rhombus
AGCATGCTCTGTTGGCGATGATCAATTATAAATTTGGAAAAAAAGTGGGATCAATGAATAAGGTACTTCCCTTACCTTTTGTCGGATCACTAAAATGTCAACATTTTCAAAAGATAAGTATGAATACTGCCAGGCTCAAACTTGGGCCTAATTTAGCATGAATTTCCATAACAACTTGATATCTTCCCACTGAAAATCTATTTAAAGAGTAATTTTTTAAAAAAAGCAAAAGCATTTTTTTTTCTAGACATAATGAGTAAATGTTCAAATTTTTATCCCTCTAGCTCCATTTGAGTGGTATGTATGCATGATACATAGATACATAGATAGCAAGCCAACCAAACTTGAAAACTGAAGAAACCTATGTTGACAGTCTTGGTTGACGGTTTCTAATTAAGGTAAATCTTATTAAAAATTTAATCCAAACACAATTTTGTTTGTCCAAAAAAGAAGAATCCTTCTCCAGTAAACATGCCTAAACACTCTGACAGTCATCCTTCAATATTTCACCATCTCTGGGTGGTATTCGTTGGGGAGGTATACGACTGGAGCTGGGATCTCTTGAGGAAGGGATGGGTGATCTTGAGTGACAGGAGGTGGGCACAGTAGTGAGTGGGTGAGGGACTGGGTTGATAAAAATAATTTGGGCAAATTAATTATGAAGTAGCTGGAATGATAGTTCAGTTTTTGTTTACCCTCCCAGGTGGTTTCTGCAGAAAACATTTTTCTTTTCACATATCATTACAAAATGACTGCCTATTTATCAGGTTTTTATATATATACATATATATACATATATATATATATATATATATATATATATATATATATATATATATCCAAACCATATTAACTTTTGAGCTTTTTAATTATCTATCCATCTCAAATGCAGTCTGTTCAGATCTATCTGTGTTCATCTTTGTCTCTCTGTCTATTCATATCTATTTATCTATAAATCTGTTCATATCTATTATTCGTCATATCCGAGCTGATCTCAGTCTATTCATCTGTGTTCATATCTATTAGTGTATTCATATCTATTTATCTATTAATCTATTCATAACCATCAGTCTATTCATATCTGTGTTCATATGTCTATTCATATCTATCTATCTCCGTTCATACTTATCAGTCGTCATATCTGCGTTGATCTCAGTCTATTCATCTCGGCTCATATCTATCAGTCTATCATCTTCATATCTATCTCAGTCTATTCATATCTATTTCTGCTCATATCTGTATTCATATTTATCTCTGTTCATATTTATCTCTGTTTATTCATGTCTATCTATCTATCTATCCATCAGACTGACATATTAAAATGATATGTTGCCTAAAGAAGATGCATGTTTTAGAACTCTCTTAAAAATTCCTTTTGACCTGTATTTTTCTTATCATATTCTAATCCTGCTTCAATTATTCACTTTCCATTCCTTCTCGTATTTCTCTGAAATTGAATTCTCATTGTCATTTGAAAGGGTTCTAAATCTGTCAAGTTTTTGTCTCAAGATATCCAAATTTCTTTGATGAAAGAATGTCACTGTTAATTATTTCTTTTTACTTGCATTTATTCTATCATATTTTCATTGCTTGTTTACACTTAGTATAAGTTTGTTAAGTATGAAATGTTATTTTTTGGATCGTCAGGATGATACACAAACAAAAAACAGTAAATATTCAAACAAAATATAACCCATTTTAAGCAATACCTTTTTTTACAATGATCCTCAAATAATGGTGATATGCCATTACTGTAAAATTCTTTAGGTTTAGAGTTCATAAATTTAGTAAAGGCATGAATTATGGCTTTGCTATTATCGAACATATGTTGTTAAGAATGTTTAAAAAGATAATAATCTGCAGGAGAAATGACAGGTGGATATGGAGGATGCTCAAGACTCTATATCCCAATTCTCTCAGCGTAGAGACACTGTCATGAGACATTTCATACAATTCACGATATGGTCGCTCGTTTAAGTCCCAAAGTCTCCAGGTAGTGTTCAAACCATTTTTTCTTGGTCATTAGCAGACATCAATGTCTTCATCATTAAAAATAGGTTTAGGCCTTCCTTGCATCATATCGGTATCCATATTTTCTGACCTAAACCTATTGAACCATTGCTATACAGTTTGCACTATAGGAGTGTTCACTCCAATCGTTTTGTTGAGGTTATCAGCAGCTTGAGCAGCATTCTGTCCTAATTTGAAGTCATAATTAGATAAAATTTTGGGAAAGACACCACTGGTGTTAAGGGCTTCAAAACTTCCAATCATAATGGATTATACCTTTATTCATATTGAATCTGCAAAAAAAGCAATTACGTTAGTAGGTCTTCAACTTCAAGCATTATTCACTTCTAATTTACAGGTGCTGTCAAAAAAATGGCGGCATATATGAAATATATGTATATACACATTGCATTTTATGTACATATAATTAGGGAAAAATGTTCTGTTCAGTGCGAACAGATTTTTATAATTTCTTTTTGTTTTTATCACTTTTTTACTCTCATGTTATTCTTTATATTCAGCATTTATATTATGTCATCAGAAAATGAATGAAATCCTTATTTATTACATCAGTTATAGGGGCAAAATTCTATACAAAAACATCAGTTACACAAACAGAGATTTAAACTACGTCAGTTACATAACTTAGCACAGCAGAAGAAATCTGCACATTGCAAATGATTATTTTGTGGTAGATACAAAAAATAAAACGAAACAAAAGATGATTTTTCTTATGAAACAGTTTAATTGTAACATATAATCGTCCTCAGTTGTCTGAATTTTTGTTTACAAAGCTTTGTCTTGATTATTTAATTTTTCATGTTTTGTTTTATTCATTGCTTCTTAACTTCATTTTGATTTTTCTCCTTTAGATAAAATGTAAAACTAGTCGCATCCATTGATATGTTTCCAAGAAGATTCAATAAACATTGAAATATATACAAAAGCTGTTGGTTCTCTCTCGTTCATGTACCAAATGGTGATTTCATTAATGATCTTATTGGTATGTGTCTCATCCACTTTCTACCAACATATTTATATTATCAGAAAAAGAGAGTGCAAAACAAAACAGGTCTGATTAGTCACTCAATAGAAATCAGCATACCATGTTGGGGATGATCAAAAAAACAATTGAAAACTGGGGTGATAATGGATAAGATACTCCACACATCCTTTGTTGGACAGTGATCACTAAAAAGGCTAGGATTTTCAAAAAAACAATCATGAACGCTGCTGGACACAAAGTAAGGGATCAATTTAGTATTGCAAATTGATCCCCACCAAAAAAATTAATTTAGGGGTTAATTTTCAAAAAAACAAAATAATGATTTTTTTGATGTAATGAAGAATAAAGATTTTAAATTTCAGCCCTCTAGCTTCAATGGTGCAGCCTGTACACATGATACATAACCAGCTTGTCTGCCAGACCAAATCAAATACTGAAGAAATCTATGTTGACTGTTATGGATGACGGTTTCTAATAGAATCTTTAAGAATCTCTCACTCTGATCAATTAAGATAGAAAGAATTCAAAATTGATTCTCAAAAAAAGCAATTTCATCTTTGCATTAGTGAAAGATCTCAACCTGACGTGACATTTAGGCTAACTTTTGAATTTCAAACACAGGACAATTTATTCTAAATTTCTTTCAAAACTGCTTCCTTGAGATCAAATTTAACAATAACTAGACAGTTCATCTCTCGATGTTATAACTTTTTTTATTAAATTGAAATAAACACCTGTTAACGGTTTATGCAATTATTCTGCACCTGAATGGTGAGAGAAATCAGCAAGTTATAATAGACAAGTAACAGCAGGTGTTTGCCGTTAAATGGAAGTAAAATTTGGGGGATTTTGATTGCAATGAAAAAAAAAAATTTAACCAATAAAATCCTCTTCGAAATTTAGCATGCAAGTGTTTTAAGTGATATCGAAATTGACATGCAAGACGAGTTGATAATCTTTAAAGAATTTTATTGAGTTTCACAAAAACTTTCTCTTAACTAAATTGATATCGAATCATTGAAAAGACTTTCTATATTAAAAAGGTTAAATGTTTCGATGCTGTAAAATGGGTTTTTAAAAAACAATTTTGATAACATTCTAGTTTCCTTTTATTAAAGTAGTTCACTGTAGAGGATTTGATTTTGAAGATATATTTCATTTGATTCATTTCGAAAATGCAATTGCCCTGTGAAGGACCTTATTCGAGAACTGTATACCGAATGAACTTTCTGTAGAAAGACATAAAAAATGATTTTATTTGAGGAAGGTACCATAGCTAATGAAAGAAAGGCTTCGTGAATCATTTCTCTAGAAATACATACGGTTTACAATAGGAATGTATAGAAAAGACTTATTACAGAAATGAACAGCAAATTATTTGGCTAGTCAGTCAGTAGAAACCGTCACGAGACCAACATCTTTCGCTGGCATGCTGTCTTAGGGATGATCAATTAAAAAATTGGAAAAAGGGCTAATTAATGGATAAGTTGCTTTTGTTGGGCAGTGATCACTAAAAAAGTCTGAATATTCTAAAAACAAGCATGAAGGAATAATAATTCGATTCAGCATAAACTTGTATTGCAAATTGAACTACACTACTAGAGACCTATTATTGGAGGTGAATTTTCAGGAAATAAAAAAAGGTGTTTTTTCTGTATATAGTAAGGGGTAAAGGCTTGAATTTTTAGCCCATAAGCTCCATTTGTGCAATCAGTACACACGATACATACATACATAGCCAGACTAACCTAAAAACTGAAGAAACCTATGTTGACAGTTTTGACTGATGGTTTCTAATACTGCAAATTATTTCACTACAGAAATGTATTGTAAACAATTCACTACAGGAAAGCATTCCAAAATATCTTACTACGCAATGTTTTTTGGTTATCAATTCATTTATTATATCAGTGCAAATGATTTTCATACAAAAATACTTGGAAAATTATTCCTTATAGAGAGGAATTGAAAGTGTTTAATAGAAATCTAAAAGCAAATTATTTTACGTTAGAAACTTGTTGCAAATGATTTACGGCAGAAATATTTTGGAAATGTTTTAATGTAAAAAAACCTTCTTGAATGATTTACTGAGAAATGCATAAAAATGGGTTCATCACAGAAATGGATTGAAAATTATTTATAAAAACGAAATGAAAAATTCTTCCACCATAGGAATGAAGGCTATCACATGATTTAGCATCACAAATTATCACAATTGTTGTGAGGGAAGTCGGTCAATTAAAAGAAAATATTATCTAAGCAAATATCGAATCTAATAAGAACAAATTGAAATAAAAGATCAAAAACCAAAATTAACATTCTATCAGCCATTTTATCTATAAGGTCCATATAGTTGGGAGGAAACTAATTTTTTGAATTTTGGAAGCTGATATTTTTGTTTTCAAATTTCTGTGAATAAAAGTACAAATATCAGTGAAAAATGTTGATACTAGCCTCCCCCATTATAGGGCATATGTTGGGGTCCAAGAAAGATAAAAATGTTTCATAACCGAGCCACAATCAATTTAGCTGTTTCTTAGCTATTTTGTTGCAGAATAAAGCTATTTTGTAGCAAGATTGATATTTCGGGGTCAACCATCAACCTCTGCTGTAACGTGAAATGTACTTTAACGAACCGCATCATAATGGGCGAGGACTACTGCGCCAGAAAAATGTTTCTGAAAACTTTTTTGTTTGATTCGACGTTTGCTTTTTTTGATGTAGCCAATTGTGTAGGGTCCATACAACGACCATGATAATTTGGGATGATAAACTACGTGATTGTAGAAATAAAATGAAATGATTCACTATAGAAGTGTACAGGAAAGGAATAATTATAGAAATAATTGCTATAGCTTTTCAAAACCAACCAACTGATTTCCATCGTCTAAATGCAGTCAAAAGACGTTCAAAAATTTAGAAACTAAGAGATAAAAACCATCATACAAGCAATGCATTTTGGCTGCATGCTGTGTTGGGAGTGATCAATTAACAAATTTTGTTGGACAGTGATCACTAAAAAGTACAAATTTTCAAAAAATGAACATGGGAGTTGCCGGATACAAACTAAAAGACCAATTTAGCATAAACTTACACTGCAAATTGAACTCCCACTAAAAACTTATTTAGAGGATGTGGCCTGTACTTGTGATACATATATTAGCCAGGCAGCCAGATCAACTTAAAAACTGAAGAAATCAATGATGACAGATTTGCATTATGGTTTCTAATTACAAAAGTAGAGTCAATGGACTTCAGATATAAATGCTCTGACTTTTGTAAGTAGAGACAAAATGATTATCTACCGTGTGGGACATTATTATTTTGAGGAGCATTATCTGTCTGAAATATTCAAACCTTTTTTTTCCATCTCAGTGATAATCTATCTTAAATTGTTTGCGACTTTTTATTTCCCTAGCGTTCCAAAAGTTACTTCAAAACTTTTATGCACATCTGAGACTTGCATTGTATTCATCTCGGAGTCTATATTGGAAATTATTCAGTTAACTTCTCTGAATTCTTTCTGCCATTTTATATAATTTGACAAAAACTGTATCATTGTGATGGTTGTTTGGTAAACACGGCAGATGATTTGAATGTCCTAATCAACGAAGGGAGACGTCACGTTTGGATTTTAGCTTTATCTAGGTTCATGAATGAAGAGAAGTTTGGGATTGAAAAGGCAATAGTTCTTGGAAAGGAATTGTAATGAGGATTCCATTTTGTAATTAAAATTTCTGGGAAGAATACAAATTTCTAAGAAATTTTGATGACAATCAAAACAGAATCAAAGTTTGAATGACTATATCATTTTAAATATACCACCCACTCTCTAGCTGTCACACACACACACACACATAATATATATATATATATATATATATATATATGTATATATATATATATATATATATATATATATATATATATCTATATATACACATACACATACACACACACATATATATATATATATATATATATATATATATATATATATATATATATATATATATATATATATATATATATATATATATATAAATAGGAGGGGAATCTTTGCCTGATAAGGCCCGGAGAGGGCAGAAACATGAGCTAGTTTGTGTAGCAAATCCACATTCTACTATTTATTTCCAGCTCTACTCTAAAACAACTTGACTTTCATAGTATAAAGTTGAATGTATCGGGCACTCTATGAAATAAATCCATCACTTATCAGACGTTGCTCTATATTATTAATATATTATTATAAAATGCTATACTGCTAGCCTGATCTGTACCATATGTATTATGTATATATATATATATATATATATATATATATATATATATATATATATGTGTATATATAGTCTGGAAAGCTTTACAGCTTTAAACATTAAACACATCATAAAACTTATTTTGTGTCGTATCAATCATTTTTTTTCCCAATATCAGTTAATATAATTCATGTGATTTTCTACAATGTTTTTTCATGTTTTACACATATTTGTTATTATGGCACTATGCGTCAATTTTTCTCTTGTTGGGATCATCACTTGTTTACCATGTAACCGTTTCGGGGATTTTAAAAACAAAATAGTTATGCTAACATGGCACCCCAGCACTGTTGATCAAACCCCTCCCCTTTCAGGTATAATTTTGATATATAGCTTATGTCATACATGTAGTTTTTTTTATTTCATATGGGTAATTAGCATAATGTGTTGTATATGGATGTTATTTCATACTACACATCATTTAGAATTTTTGAAAGAGGGCTTACTTACGTAGGTTACTCAAGGAACATATCTAATGATGAGGGATGAGTAAGTACAACAATAGACGTGACTCGCTGTTCATGTCACTTCTTTGAATATATATTCAGGGTTGAGTACTCTTTAAGTGAGGTAACTTGTTCATTATAAGCTATATAGCAATGCTCTTCCAATTCTGGAATAGAGCATTCTGGTGGATGGGGAATCGTATGATAGTAAATATATCACTTAAATTCAGCATTTCTGACCATTCAGCTCTGCGTAGTGCAGGGGTAAAATGCCAGCCTCTGGGTCTGAAGCGAAGGTTTTGATCTTACCTTGTGGTACTGGATGGGATAATGGATAGTCAATAGCCACACTGAAGAGTTGTAATACAAGGAAACAGTTGTCTTGGATGACTCAATTATTAATCTCATATTTATATATATATATATATATATATATATATATATCATAGCTTGGCTTTGCAAATGAAGACTTTGGGAGAGAGTTCTCCAGAGCTGTTGGATCATAGATGTGCAGAATAATCCTCCCGTGTGATGTCTTTCTTTCCTTTCTCTTTTACTATTTTGTTCCAGTTTTAGCCCCAACATATTTTTATAAGAGATTCTACCGTTATACCTTTTTTTAAAAACTTTTTCTAACTTTACTTAATCTACATTGAAGAATTCGGTTCAAGCTCAGAAGAGCAAACAAGATGGTTGCATCTGCTGACATTACTCTGGATGCATTTTTCTTCCTCCGCTCATTAGAGAGCTGATCCTTCCCCTTTTTTTTCTTTCTTTCAGTGAAGACTACTAAGAAACAACAGATGAATCAGGACTGAATCTTTATGAGTTACTGGAAGAATTATGAATTGCATCTTTTGGCCAATTAGGATTCATGAGTCATTAGAAAAGTTATATCATAAATAGCTTTATTCATTAAATGAGCAATTTTGCTTGAATGAGATTCACATTGGAAACTATGCTTGTAAATAATGAATATTTAATATACAAAATTTGTATGAATTTTTTTACTGTTCCATTCTGATTCACGATCAAAAGACATACTTTATTTCCGATCAAGTCTGCTTTGGAACAGTCACGGAATGACGATCAGAAAGTTATTATATAAGTAACAGAAAGTAAGATGAAAGTCAAAATATTAATGATAACTCATTTTGTGCTTTGTTCTTAAATTGCAAAAAAGCTTTGTAAACAAATCTTGCATATATTGATAAATTCATATGTATGATAAGAGCCATGTCTGTCATGTATCAGTAGCAGTCATCGACCCCTCTCCCTTCCAATCCACTTATCGAGCAAGATTTTCACCCCTCTCCCTTCCTACCCTTATAAAACTACCAAATTTCTTTTTCCCCCTCTCCTTTCCCTCAGTGTCTCTCAAACATAGTATTAGTAGCAGCCATCAGCCAAGCCTGTTGTTGTACACTTAATAACTATCAGCAAAATAACGGGTCATGTACTAGTTTTTATAACAATTGTCAAAATAATATTTCAGATCTTTTTTTTTTTGTCGAGATTTTATTAATTTTCATTTTCAAAAGATTTTCTCCACAGACACATGAAAATGATGTGCATCTTTTCATGGTTAATGAAAAAATATCCAAAAACTTTATTCGTAGTTTGCCTCAGGTCAAAGACGTCTGAATTAATTAAACATGGCCAGAAGCCAAAAATCTCGCTTAATTACGCAGTAAGTTTGTTCAGCTCAACATCATCTTATAGTAATGAGACTAATGAGATAATAGCCCAGAAAACTTGAACTTTAGAGCACAGGCCTCTATCGGGGTCGAGTGTTTCGCCCTCCAGTGGAGAAAGAACTTTGTGAACTGGTTTGCATTGAAATATATGAGCTGAACCCATGGAAATTCCATGGATGTTAACAAATAAGATTAACCATTATCTTGCACCTCTGCTCTTTTCTCACCTTATCCTGATATATTTTCATCTTTCCTAAATCCTTTTCAATCCACTGTCCATGATTCAAACTAAATGTCATACAAAATTAGTAACATATGCAAAAATCTTCCCCTCAGTAAACTACCTAACTTTCTTTTTGCCTTTCTCCCTTCCTCACCTCTAAATTAAGAACCTGAACTTTTCTGTCCTCTCTCTTCCTACCTTTTTATTAAACTACCTAACCTTTTCTGTCCTTCCTCTCTTCCTACCCTCTTATTGAACTAAGTAACTTCCTTTTCTACTAGTTCTCTCTTCCTACCTTCTTATTAAACTACCTAACCTTTCCCTCAATCTATTACTGAAAATGTAACATCCAAATGCAGATAGAAACAAACAGAATAATATTATATATAAATACCAACATTAATGTTGTTTTAGAACATGTTTTGGTGATGAAATATTCAGAATAAAAAGAAGGTTGAAATCCAGAATATATTTTATATCCAACTTTTTACAATATGAAGAAGCCAAAAAATAAAAACATCTCACTGCAAAGGACAGAGCATTGAAAAATGATGAAAGATGATTGCAATATGAGTTCAGCAAATAGGGAAGACAAAACAAGAGTAAATATCTTGTTTGTGCTACCCAACTTAGGGATTGAACTCAAGACCAACAGTGAACTAGATATGCTTAATTGATAGCTTTTATCCAATAGGCCAATACCCTGTAAAAGACACTGACAATGGACATCACAAAGATGAATTAACTAGAAAGAATTGAATGATATTCTTTAGCACTGACAATAAAATAAAAATAATTTACTTTCAGGATTGAATAACGGCCGAAACATTGTGACTATAATAACAAAGATGAGGATGCTAGTCCAAGCAAATCAATGTACAATAATGATAATTTGTTATCTCAGAAAATTAGGAATAAATGATTATTCTTTTCCAATTTTTTTCATTGCATGAACAGAATAATCGAATGTATTGCATGTGAGACAAACCACCTCCTGACGATTGGGAATATTTTACAAGTACATATTTAATCCACCATTTGGGGTACATATTAATCAAGTATTTACTTTCCATTACAAGACAGGAAGCTATTTTTTTAAGCCAATTTTTGCAAAGAAAAAAAAACTGCAGCTTTTATGCTATCACAATATTTTTTTGGTCTGGGAAAACAAATATTAGAAAAAAAAAATGAATTGCTGGACTTTTTTTACAAGAATTGTTTTTCTTTCCCATTTTCAGTTGAATTCCATCAAAGATGTCGACTGGCAATTGTTTTCCTGATTGGATTTCTTCAGAGTGAGATGTGAGTGGCAGAACAGTTGATGACAAGGAGAATAGAATTAGCAAGCCGATTTCAAACTCCGGCTGGAACAGTTTGTATTCACTTCATGCCGATGCCCTTAAGAAAGGCATGAGTCAATCCCCCCTGTCCACATGTCATGCGGCAGGATAATGACCATGTCTTAGAGACCTTAGGGAAGGCTTATGTCCAACAATAGACCTTGAGAAAAAGACTGAGAAAAAAATTAGTTCAGAAACTAGTTTTATAGGTTATTTATTAGAATATTGGGAAGATGAATGAGTGTAGGACATTCGTTTTGTTTTTTTCTAAAATTCCAGGAGAAAAACGTTAGAGGAGCAATAAATTAAAAGTTTGAGAAATAAAAATAAAAAGTCTGGTAATAAGAAAAATAAGTCCAAATTTTCAACCCCACCCCAAATTCTAGGCATAATGAAGAGTAAATGTTCAGATTTTCAGCCCTCTATCTCCACTGGTGCAGCCTGAACGCATGATACATACATGCATAGCCAGCCAGTCAGCCAGCCAGATTAGAAACTGAAGAGACCTTCATTGACAGTTTTGGTGATATTTTTGGTCGACGGTTTCTAACACCATTTATAAAACAACTTCCGAGTTTTCCGCAAGATCATTCATCACTCGTATCACATCTTCCTTTAAAACATTCTTCAATTTATCAGTTGCCAAGTTCTGAGGTCTTCTGCAGTTTTCTTCCTTCAGCGAAAAATCTCATTTCGAAACTTTGCAAACCATTCCAAACATGTGCTCACACCTAATGTATTATCACTATAAGCTCCAGTAATCTCTTGCCAAGATTAGCTGCTCTTTTTCCCCAGATTAAACATCAAGATTAAATGATTCTGAACGTGAATATTGCGTTCACATACAAATTTCAAAATGAAGTAAAATTTTTAGTTTTCTGCCAGCAATCCCCAAAGATTACACACACAAAGACATTAAAGAATAAATTTTAAATACACTTCCAAAATTTCTTTACACATTGTGCAAAAGCTGGTACTGAAAACTTTTGCATCAACCTACTGTATTTGATTGCATATAAGCCCCAATCCTTATTTCAGCTTGGAATATCGAGAAGGAAAAAACCACATTTCCCTGAATTCATCTGATTTATCTACCAGTTTTTAAATCCTCATCAAATTCTGGCCAGTAGCATAGCAAGGGTTCTCAGCTCAGGGGACAATGACAGCTCTAGGAGCAAAAAAGCACCCTGGGGCTGTTGCGCTATATCCTTGAGGGAAGGGGGTGTATAATTATTAATTAAAAAGCATTATAAGCCAGAGGAAATTTTGTGCCCCCTCATACTTGTACCCAGGGGCAAATGCTCCATTTTGTCTTCAACTTGCTGAAGTATTGCTGGAAAATGATGGTTTACCATTTCAGTCATGAGGAAAAAGGCACTCTTATATGCCAACAAATATGGTTATAGAGACAACGACGTGTTCATGATGTGAGATTACCCAATACTGACGTCGATATCCTTTTCTCCTTTGTCCTTTTCCACATTATTTAGCAATAGGCAAATTGATTTTATTCCCATTTTCCAGTGCGGAGAATCATGCAAACGGTTTTAATGACATTTGACTCTATTCCAGGCCTTGGTACATCCCTCATGTAACTGGCTCGTTTTTTTTTGTTTTTTTTAAATATATTTTACTTTATTAATTCGCAAGGAAAGCTTACTGTTCACATCCGAACAAAATACAGAGTTGAAAATTTCAAATTTAACACTTGAGGCGATGTTCACTCGTTCAGTGAACTGCTATTCAAATGCAATGCAGGTATTCTTCCCAGAGGCGAGGAGAAACATTTTACACCTCAGGGTGACTTTATATGGCTACGTATGACCGAGAAATGTGCTTCTTTCTAGCTACAGCGCGTGCAGAAGGGTGGGGGTATTTTGCCTGTGCAAGAACGGTGATAGCAAAGATGTGATGGCGGGGGTGGAACTCATCTGCCTCTGAGGAAATTCTTTTTTTTCTTTTTTTTATTTCAAACCTGAGGGCAAGGTAACGGAAGAGCAGGATTACAAAAATAATAACGGAACCACATTCCATCAATTAGTTGAAGAATGGAGAGATAGATAGGTAGGTAAAAAGAGAGATAGAGAAAGAGCAAGATTTTAAAAGATTTAACAAAAAAAACAAAAAAAATGTTTAAAAGTTTTTTGTGTTAGTTTCTGTCAGTTTCAAGTAAGACGAGGTACCCGATCTGAAATACCCGATTCATTAATTAGATTTACCAAGTTGCATACTACCCCAACTTTTGTTCATTACATTTTTGGAGTTTTTAATTAACTATCAGGTATCGGAAAATCTCCCACGCCCGATGGCATGCCTAAGGTATGGCAGGTATGGCATATGCTCTGGGTGCCATTTGAGGGTTATACCATCGAGCAGTTTCCATTAAAGTCTGACAAGCCATCCTCAGATTTTGAAGAAAGAATTTTCTCCCGATGAATGATCCATTTTTGAATATCTTAGATAATATGCACTAAAATAGGTGGATTTTTAAACCACTTGCTTTGTCCTTAAACACACGGAGGACAAAGACATTACGATCAAAATCTGAAACACAGAGAAGAAGAAAGTAAACCACTACACCTACCTTGGACAATGAATCTCCATGAAATCCTCAAAAGAAGAAATCAAGCAAAGAATCAGTCTACGTTGGCAAGCCTTCAGTAGAACAAGCTCAACCCTCAAGAACAAGAAAATCCCATTGGTCCTAAAAAGAAGGGTGTATGAACCAATGCATCTTCCCGATAGTCACCTATGGGGCTGAAACATGGACTTGGAAAAACGGAAGATTGAACAACAAACTGAGAAACATGCATTGTGCTCAGGAGAGAATCATGCTTAACCTCACGAAGAAAGATCACAAGACAGCACAGTATATTAGAGAAAAAAACAGGAGTCAGAGATATAAAATCTATAAGAAAATTCAAATGGCAATGGGCTGGTTATGTTACGAGAATGGCAGATAACCGATGAACTTAATATCTCAAAACATGGAATGCCAGAGATCATATGCAAAACTGTGTACACCAAAAAATGGTTCAGAAAGTATTGGCACCGCAATGCCCATGATAGAAAGGTCTAGCAAATCTTTGGGAATGTCAAAGTCCAACGATGAACTCTAACAGATTGGTCATGATGATAAATTATCAGGTGAGAGCTACTTAGACATATATCTCAGAGCCAATGCTCAGTGCCAACTGGCGGAAAGACCATTCTCCAGTGCAAAGTAAGGACATAGTCCAGAATCTAGAGCAAAATCCATGGAGATCGAAGACTTTATTTAAAGTGTCATTTCTCTATTTCAGAGAATTGTATGAGAAAACCGTGAAACGTTTCTTCATAAAAAAAAGATAGAGAGGGAGAGAGAACTTTGAGAAATCATTCAGAGAATCAAAACTGATACTTTCATATTGGAGAACCTTTATGGGTCGAAGCAGACTTTGCAATCTTGATCTGCCGTGTAAGGGAAGAAAGAACAAAAAAAAACTGAATAAGCGTCAGATTGTGGTCATTTGTATGTATTCATACATATGTATATAAACATATGCATTTACATATATCTCAAACTTTATATATACAGGCCAGGTCAGTCACTCAACAGAAACTGTCACATGACTAATGTCTTTTGGCAGCGTACTATGTTGGGGGTGATCAATTAAAAAATTGGAAAGCGGGTGAAAAAATTACTTCCCTTGCCTTTTTTCGGGTAGTAATCACTAAAAAAGTTTAAAAAAATACAAAAAAAACAAGTGTGAATGCTGATAGACACAAAATGAGTGACCATTTTATCATGAATTTACACTGCAAATTAAACTTCCTCCAAAAGCCTACTGCAGTGGTTAAAAAACAAAGAAACGGGTTTTTTTTAGACATAATAAAGAGTAAATCATAAAATTTTCAGCCCTCTAGCTTCATCGTTGTTGCCATACTTGTAACACAACCATAACTGGCCAGTCAACCGGCCAGACCCACTTGAAAACTGAAGAGGCCTATATTGATACTTTAGGTGAAAGTTTTGCTTGACGGTTTCCAGTACATATGAATATGAATGCAGTATATATTGAAAGATGTATATGTATACATACAATTGCACACATATATAACACACACACATATGCACATTCATATACACATACACATTGATGTACCTACACTCACACGCACACACACTTATCAGTAGATATGTATATGTATACAAATATATATATATATATATATATATAAATATACATAAATTTCTTTATTCTGATGACATGGCCCAAATTCAGCTAAATATTTTCACAAATATATACTTGAAAACAATTTTATATCAATCTGCATAATCTAAGCCCCTTATAAAATGCAATTCACTTAACGATATATTAGATAAACATCTCATTATTATACATGATTCATAACATACGTATCAAAACTGAGCCTGCAGATTAAACTCAGTAATTAAATCAAAAATCAAGTTATTAATTTAAGGACGTTGATAAGTTGGAACCAATTCTTAAAATATGATCCTCGGCAAAAAAAAAAAAAAATATATATATATATATATATACATATATAACAATAAAATGTTAATCTTTCATGGCTAGTTCGGTTGAAGTTCAAGTCTGTAAACCAATGTACGTAATAAGTTTAGCATTTATATATTTTGAATAAGTGAATAAGTCTTGACCCTGATCAGCATTCGGAATAGCGCTGAGTGATTGGGGATGTGGTAGGGGTTAGGGTTGAATAAAATAAAATGAAATAAAATAAAAAATGAATAAGAAAAAAAGAATGTATGAAAAGAAGAAAAAAAAGAAGCAAAATCTTATTACAATAAATGCTGAAGTTAAACGAGAAAATTTATGCTCGAGAAAAAGGTACCCATATACATTGATGTGTATATGAATACATATATGTTTTTATCTATGAACATGAATATATCTTCATGTATACTACTACACAATATACATACAGCAGTGCATTATTCTATTTATCAATGTGTATAAGTTACAATAAGATGGTGAATTCCCCAGATATTTCAGTAATTTGGTGAAAACCCTACTTTCTCAATCAGTGTAGAAATTATTTTCAAATTTGTGGTACAGACAATTTTTAATTGTAATGAGTCAAAATGTAGTGAATACACATGGTAGATACTGAAGCAGAATAAACTAGTTTGATCCAAGGCTACAATTACCATATTGAACTCTTCTAGATTGCATTAACACCAGTGCCGAACTAAGTATAGTTCCCACTCAAATATCTTTACAATTATAACATTCTATCACACAAACTATCCATTCTATTGATATACGTATGAAATACATACTTTCAGCATAAAGGAACGTACATATATACACATATGATTATATTATAATGAAAATTTTTTGAAATGATCTCCCATTATTACAAGATGAATGTATCATTTGGCCTGGACAGCATGTATAGAATAAACAATTGGAGAAAAATATATATGTATATATATATTCATATGTATGTAATTATTTGAATTTGCGATCACGGAATGGAGGAGGCTAAGCAATATAGATGCATTCTCGGATTCCTGCCTTGCAATAGGGGCGCTGTTTGCTCAGATGGTAAGAGCAGTGTTGCACATAGGTGGCATCTTTAGTGGATACGAGTTTAAGTCATTTTTCTTCATTCATTTATGCAATTTAGGATCGTTCAAAATGCTGATACTGGTGCCAGACAAAATAGGTTCCCACTCTAGTGTCTTTTTAATAATCAAACACACACACACATACACACACACACGCACACATATATATATATATATATATATATATATGGTTCATAATGTTTTTGTTGATTTGTATGAATACAAAAAAAGAAATAAAAACAGATTTTATCTGTTGTTGATGATATTTAATCACAGTGTTCAATATTTACCTAATTAGATAGATCTATTGATATATAAGATAAGACTTACAAGGATATATAACAGGTGAATGTCAACATTTCGTGCCTAACTCACTCTTCAGCAACCAACAATATTTTTTTTTCTAATAATTACCTGAACAAAACATATTGCCGGTTGCTGAAGAGTGTGATAGGCACAGAGTGTTGACATTTATCAGGTATTTATCCATGTAAATCTCAATATATACACATATATATATATATATAGAGAGAGAGAGAGAGAGAGAGACAGAGAGACAGAGAGACAGAGAGAGAGAGAGAGAAAGAGCTGTACATATATCTATATATATATATATATATATATATATATATATATATATATATACTTAGATAGACATTTGTATGTGTGTATGAAATACATTAAGCAGATCTATACATACACACAAAGCCATATATGTACATAGACTATGTATAAAAGCAATATTCTTACGAATGTATATCTTGTGATTAACTTTCAAAATAAATTTTTGAAATTCTTTCCCAGGAATATCTATCAGCTTTTCTTATTATCTTGGAATCTGTTCTATACATCAAAAGTAAGGGATTTTGTTGCACCCAATTTCAGTTGATGTTGTCTGACAATAGGCAGCACAAAACAGCCTGAAAAGTACCATCTTTTTTTTTCCCTTAAATTAGGATTCCACCTTTCTTTTCTCATTTTATCAGCACACTTGCCAATGCCTTCTGTTCACATCCCTGTAGAAAACTTATATCAATATGGTATAAATCTCTGATTCTTACGTACATATTGAATTCGCAGCAAATGTAAGTATTAATGGACTATTTATAATCTATAATATCATTCTCAGAGTTTTTTTTAGATGATTTAACTCCTTGTTGTTTATGTTGGTAACATAACATTATGGCTGATCCATTCTATGGCCTTCTTCTGCTGTACTCTCCATATTTGATGGTGGTAAGCAGAATTTATCCAACAGCATAAAGGAGTTCAATGGTCAGAAAAACTCTTTGAATGTTAAAAACCCTCCTCAAAACTTATTAGACAGTTTTCTACTGGACCCTATCTGTGCTTGAATGTTATACTTTCATTAGATGCATAAGAGGATACTTAAGTAATTTGATAAGACAGTAGGAAGAGAGAGAGGACAGAAAAGGTAATTAGGTAGTTTGATAAGAGAGTAGAAATAGAGAGGACAAAAAAAAAAGGTATCTTAATAAATTAGAAAGGGAGAGGGGAAGAAAGACAGTTAGGTAGTTTATTGAGTAAGATTTTTCACATATGGAACTAATCCACGTTTGTACAATTATTTAGATAAAAACATGGATGGACAATGAAGTGAGAATGAGAATGTACGTACAAAGTGTGCCGGATGAGCTGAGGCATAAGATAATGGATGAACTTAGTTGTCAACACCCGTGGAATTTCCATCGGTTCGGCTCGTTACACTTGAGAGTCAAGATACATTCTTAGGAATCCCCGTTAATATATGCTGAGTGTAGAGGGAAAAGTAATTATCAGTCACGTAAAAGCATTTTTCTTTCAAGTACAAATATTTAAATTCAGAAAGAGTTATCTTTTTTGCCTTCAGGGTAACTCTCCTATTTGATAATAATAAGCAAAACATACTGAGAGGGACAAAAATAAAATGTTACCCAACCCCAATACTAATGAATATAAGTGAAACATCGAGCGTTTAGAATTAGAATAAGACTGGTCTGGTGAGTCACTCAGTAGAAACTGTCAGTTAACTATTGTCTTTTGGCAGCATACTGTCTTGGGGTGATCAATTAAAAAAATTGGAAGAAAAGGCTTATTTTTTTTTCTTGACATAAAAAGTAACATGTTGAAATTTTCAGACCTTTATCTTTATTGATATAGCCTGTATCAGTACATAGCCAGCCAGCCAACTTGAAAACTGAAGAGACCTATGCAGACAGTTTTGGTGACAGTGTTGGTTTATGGTTCCTAATATAAGAAATATCAGCTAGATCTTAAAAATCTATTTCTGCTATTTTAAAGGCATTTCTGTGCCATTTCTTAAGCAATATTTTTGGAATTTGTGGCATTCAAAGGCTAATTTAGCCATTTTAAGCCATTTGAATAGTTATAAAAATGACTAACAATGTTTTCAGTGCATTTTGAAGTTGATTTAGCACATAAAAATAATTCAAATTGACAACACTTCCCCCGACCCCCGGCGATAAGAAAAACAGGTGTGTCATCAAATTTCAGGTTCCCTTGTTTTGCTGGACAAACCACATTTAATATCTTTGAAGTCTTCAGACTGTAAGAAACTTGAATTAAGCAAATAATAATTATGAATTAATTAGTTAAATGCAATACATTAATTTGAATGATACAATTTATTGACATAAAAGAAGCAGATACTGGTTTACTAAGTGCTGAGCTTACTAAGAATTTGGGAGCAGTAATACTCCCAACGTCATTGAGTTTTCTCAACATTCCTACTTTTTCTTGCATTGATATGGACTTATATTTGAGACACTTGTATGAGGAATCCATTACTAGGTATAAATATAAACAAATTAGGTTAAGAATTTTACAAAATCGATGGAACAGTTACCAATGTTCCCTTTGAATTTCTGTAGTCAGTCCGTGCAAAAATCTTATATTGCACAAACCTTTTTCCTTTGACAAAAGTATGTATACTCTTTTGAATTTGATGCAGTGAATCAATACCTATAAGATAAAAAAAAAATTCAGTTAGCCATTTACAGATCTCGAAATTTATTTATTTGTTTATTTTCTTTGTGCATAGCTTGCAGAATATGTGAGTGCACGCAAATGTGCACCGCTTAGAGGCAGGAACAACCAATGCGGTATAAACAAATGGGAAATAGCTCCACACTCAACACCGACTGTGATCACTCAGAGAACTAGTTTTAGAGCCGCAAGATATTTCAATTGTCCACTTATAATTTTGTCCGGAATAGAAGCAGTACAAAATAATTGCTGGAAGATCGATGGTCTAGCTGCACTATTCTGTAGGAAGAGAAGAAGATAACGGAAAAATGGTATTTTCTCATCAAAGATCTTACATCTAGATAGAAGCAAGTTTTGAGAAGATTGTGAAATAGAAGATATGAACTCCAAAGAAGGCCAAACAATATGGAAACCTCTAACTAACATTCGCAATCATAAAATGAAAAACAGAACCCTGTCTAATAGATGCATTTAAAAGTGACACCAGGTTTTTAGCACATGAGAATCATTAACTCAAATGGTAAATCTCTCAACAACGATTTTTTTTTTCTAGATGGGAGTCGAGGAAGGAGATCTTACATTAAAGATGGCAGACAACTTCTAGAAATGACTCATCAACTTAGCCTAAAACATTATCATCAGAGCAGCTTACTAATGGCTTACAGAGGGCTCGATGAAACATTAGAATTGTTCCTCAGATTGAGCTCTGCTTATCTTGTAGATGTCAACTTTTTGACAGACGAAGTGAAACCTTTTGAATACACTAGGCAGGCCTGTACTTAAGACAGTGCAGCTGCACAGGGCCCCCAAGATTTTAGACCCCACTGCCCCCAAAAATTATGGCTTGAAAAAAAAAGTCTCAATTTGTTTTAAGATTTATTATGTTGCATAGGAATTATTTATTGATCCATGAAGGACTTTTATGTTGAATTAAACATCTTAATTTTATGAATATTTAATTTTTGTTTTGGTTTGCTTAAAACGAAATTGTAGCCGAGTACAGAAATAGAAGGGCCCCTAAGAAATGTTACATTCGACCCTTTCACTTAGGGTGAGAATGACAGAATCTGACCATGAGCCATGCTTTTAATTAATTTGGTAGATAAAAAGCTGGCTATTCGTTGTATTGTGTTCCGTTTTTTGTTCTGTTTCTAGGGACTTAAAAAGATGGGTGTTTGGTATAGATCTTGTACGGTGACTTGTATCACTCGTAATGCAGATCCGAGAGGGGATCAAGAAGTAAATAAGCATTGCTAATAAGTTCCAAACTTTGTTTGTCAGGATATAGATTAAAGGGAGATATGGTCTACTTCGGGATCAGAATAGCTGTACATTTTTCACCAATGCCAGAGTTTGGTGTTTAAACCCTGATAAAAGCCAGGATTTTCAATGCTGATTTTCAAGGCAAGCAGACCTACCCTAATTGAAAAATTGATGTATCACAATCTTTCTACCTCATATTTCCTTCCTATTTGGATTTTTACAATACAAAGCTGGTTGCCTAATTGCTTTTAGACCATTAGAACCCTCAGTGTTTATCAAGATGACAAATTAAAACTTGAATGTTTTCAAATGAAATACACAAGAAATTCAATGTGGGAACCCAATGTTAATGAAGCTAAAAGTTGTCCACGTCCGTAAATCTCACCTCTTGGGATGCTAAAGACATTGGGGATTAACTGCTGCCTGGGGTTATGGGTCCCCTGGAACTATGCAACGTAATTGTAGATCATTAGCCATGAATGATCGAGGATCGAGATCAGAGGATCTCATCTCCCGAGTCATGATAGCTGGATTATTTTGCCACTAGTTTCTATTTCTGTCACTTTGAGTCACCGTCAGATGCGGAGGGTATCTCTCTCTCTCTCTTCTATCTCGGATGATGATCAATTTTTGTTTATTTATTTGTATTTCAGCTTCTCGGCTTTCTTTATATTAAATTTCTTTCTTTTTTGGGGGGCTTGGGGTTGGGGATTGGGCTTGGTATTTTATTTATCTGATCATTTCACCCATCCACCCTCAATGGATTTGACTCTTCTGTTCAGAAGCTTGGCAGACCACCCACAAATGAATTAACCACTACCCCCCCCCTACACACACGTTCACACACACACACACACAAACACAAACACAAACACAGACACAGAGTCATATGCATATCCACAGCCTCTCAGTCCAAACCTGACCCTACCTACTCAAATTTAATTGTACAAGAAGGGTCTAGTCTCCTGTTTCAGGGGTAAAGTTCGTGGCGGTGGGGGTAAGATATCTGGATGTCCACCACGAAAACTGCAGTTAGAGCGCAATTTATTTTGATGCTGCAAAAATGAACTCATCCTAGCTCCATATCATTAACTATCCGCAAACTCCCAAACATTTTCAGAGACTTTTAAACCGGCCTTATTTATGATTTTTTATTACCTCTTCTTTTTCCGTGGACATAATTCAGTCATCTTCAAACAATTCCGGTACTTTTTTTTTAAGGTGTGGAACCTAAAGATGGACTATTCTACAAACATCTTGAAACATTTTCCCCATTTTTTTCTTGTTATAAAGAGACTAACTTATCCAAACCAAAACAAAATCTACAATAATAACAAATTTCAAAGGTAATTTCATTCATCATACAAATATTATCTTCTCCCCTAAAAGATACTTCTCTTTTTTAATTTTTTTTCTCCAAAGGAAATCTTGTCCATCTTTAAAGGATTGTTCTTGTCACAATTACCAACATACTGCATGTGACCAGCCAGTCTTCAAAATGGTAAACATAAAAAATAAACACTCTAGAAAATTCCTCAGTATGAGATCTGCTGGTTCAACCTGCCATTCAGGTACCTTGCCTCATTATTTACAGAGTCAATCAAACCAGATGAGGGTCTTTAAGGAACCACTTCTCTCTTCTTGAGAATTCCTCGACCACAACTCCAAAATGGCATTTCACTTTATTCAATCTTTTCCTTTTTTTTTTTTAAAGGACTAACTGATGTGGACTCGAGTTGACTAGTCTTACTTCATTATCTCAGGTAAGATTAAATTTGAAGACTGGAAGACAAAAAAATGGCTTCTTCTTGAAATTGATTCTAATATGCTTCCATTTTTTTCTCCTTTGGCAAAATTGGTCTTCGCAATGAAACTACTGGAAACAATTTCAAGTCTGCAAGGAAGGTGAACATTTTTTTTTACTTCACTAGAATGCTAACAGAACTCATGGCCATTTCAGAAGAAAAAATCTCGAGAGAATTGAATGCATATAAAGGTATCCCCTTAGAATGGCCTAATAGTTAAAAGTGCGGAGAATGGAATCTGAGAATTGAGTTCAAACTCTGCTTGAGACAGGTTGCGTTCTCTTTGCCCAAATAACATTTGGAAAGGCTTGAATTCATCTTTTCCCACAGCTCTTGTTAAATACTAAGGTAGACTGTGCTCTCTAGCTATGGTTAGCTACCAGTCTAGGAGACATACAGGTTTCCCAAACATCTTGGAGAGGTATGGATTTTGTTAGGCTATTTTGTCTTTGATACAGCCATGATGAAAATCATCTGTGGTGTCCAAATTATCCTGCACTGGATGAGGGCATATAAAAAAAATATAAGAGACACAGTCATTCCACCTCTCTAACCATTATTCCACTTTTTTGCTTTTAAGAAAAAAACAAAAAGTGAAATTAGGGCTCAACATTTGTCTTGTAGCAAACTGTTATAGAAGCATTGCAATATCCTTTTCTTCTCTCTCCTACAGTCCAGTCTCCTGTACCTCCCACCACTTCAACCTCAGATAATTCAGGCTAATATAACATCATTGCCTTTTTTGAGGTCTGGGAATGCTCAAAAATTTTTCTTATACAAATTAATGATTGAAACTTTCAGGAATAGTTTATGCATGTGTAATGATCAATGTACACCAGATGGTTTTGGTTGAGTCCACCCTTTTTATTCAATAATCATAACTCATTGAAAGAGGGCTGCGGCAAAACAGCTGATGAACTCCAAAATAAGATATAAAGATATAGATATAAGACTAAATTACAAATGGAAATAAGATATAACATAATTCCATGCCTATAAATCCTAAAGATATCATTTCTTTTTAAAGTTGAAATGACAGCAATCAGATTGAAGACAACACGTATGGTACAAGCCTGTAGATACTTTGGGCCTTTAAGAATGTTGATTCTAAAATTTACTTTTCAGTGGTTAAATATGAAATATTTACATGACTATATACATGTGAAGTTTATATGACTATATATGTATACATGAAATACTGTAACGACAGGAGATCATTTCAAATAAGAGTTTCTATATGATATGACTCAATTCGTTATCATTCTGTCGGATCATATATATCAATTTCTTAATATACATATATATATATATATATATATATATATATATATATATTTTGTGTTCATTCCACCATTCTCAAATGTAAACAGCATATATATATATATAAACATGTAATAAACTCTCACAAACAGACATATATTATGAATTTTTATGATACATTTGACCCAAGTTTTTCCATTATTTTAATTCAAATTAAATTTTCTTCTAATTAAACATTTTTAATTGAATTTTTAATTGAATTAACCAATTTCCTTAGAATTCAATTCGTTTAAATTGCAACAGAATCAGTTATTAATGGCTTCTGATAGACAAAACATTGACTATTTAATGATGAGAATCTCAATTAATGATCAGTCCACACAGCCTATCATTGGCAAAGGGTTTGCTTTTTCCTTTAAGTTACAAAAATTTACTGTTATTTTACTGCATCAGAATTAGAAACTGTCAACAAAAACTGTCTTCTTCAGTTTTCAAATTGGTCTGGCTCGATATGTACACATGTATGTACATATCATGCATACGAGGGTGAAAAATAGAACATTTGCTCTTAATCATATCTAGGACGATCCCCCTGATAGGTTTTTAGTGGAGGGATTCAATTTATGATGTAAGTTTATGCTAAATTCGTTCCTAGTTAGTTCATGCTTGTTTTTTTTTTGAATTCAGACATTTTGGTGTCCAACAAAATGTGCGGGAAGTAATTAGTGAGAAAATGTGGAAACAAAATGATATTTATGTTTTCCGATACTTTTCCCTTAAAGTCAGCAACTTCATAATCAATTCTATTTATTCTATCAATTTTATTTAGTTAATCTCTATTCAATTTTCAGAGATGACAACCTCAGATCTTGGTCCTTGATCATTCACGACAATGCTATACAATTGTACCATCTAGTTCCCTTCAGGCAGCACCACCCTATTGCCCTGATGGGTTAGCGTTATTCCCTGATATCTGTGGCATGCCGAAAAGCGAGGCTGAGGTACTCGAATGATTTTTAGCCATCACTCCTAAACTAATAAAGGCCCTGTGCCTCATTTTAATCCAATGGGTGAATGAGTAAATGACCTGGAGAAGATTAATTAGTCATTAGTTACTAATTTCCGTAGATGACAATGTTCAGCAAGGTGCAGAGTTGCTCAACCGTTAACAGGACGGAAACTGGAAACTAAAGAACTAAGTTTGAATTCCACCTGAGGTGGTCTATGCTTGCTTTGCACTGGTGACCTTGGGAAAGGTATGAATCTTGGGAAAGGTATGAATCCGTTTTGTACCCTCCAGCTGTTGGTAAAACAGTGATAAGGCAGTCAATCTAATGAAAGACTACTCTGACAAAAAAAAAAAAAACCCTACCATTTGGCAGCCGTTTTGGCCTGCCAAGCTACTGAGGAAGAGCTCAGTGCCAAAAGAGTGGAATTGGTGAATTACGATCTCTACTTAGAAGAAAAAAGTTAACCAGCACGTTCTTCGTTGATCCTCGCGTGTGAGGAATGAGCCAACACAAGTTCTGGGTGGTATATTCTTTCTCCCGTTTTCTTCACTTGTAGAGAGAGATCACACTGATTGTCAATTCTGATTTTGGACAGATATCACAAAGGATGTAAATTTACATATTTGCTGGCTTACCCCAAAAAAGACCTCATCCATCTCTATCCCTTGCCTAGCTTCAGTCGAGCCAAGGATGAGATTACTAGCATAGACACCTGTCAAAAATGACAGGTAACATTTTTGCTGTATTATGGTAGCAAAGTAACAAATGTATAAAATTTGGATCTTTAGGTAAATTCAAGACAAAAGTTACTGAGCAGGAGCAAGGACCATTTTAGTTTTATTGTTTGTATTTTACTTTTTTTTTGTTTTTTAGTTTTTAAATTCACAGAGAAAAGAGGATATGATATATTTTACTGTTTTTTAGCTTCAAGAAGCGGGTATTAGATAATAAATGAGGTTGCATTGAAATTGAGCAAATATGGTAATTAAATACCAAATTGATGAAATCACCTAATATATAAAAAAAATATTCCGTATTTGTAGCCCATTGCATGCTTTTTCAATCCATCCATAATTGGATTGTCAAAGGGATCTCTGATTTCTGGTGACATGATTTTTTAATTTTTTAATTAGACAGTCTGTCTAGTGACTTCAGCTGCTCTGATATCCACTTCCCCCTACCTATCTTATTGACTAAGAATATTTCAGGCTTTATATTGTCATTCATCCTACCTCTGCTGTGGTAGCAGTAGCTAATTTGTGTGTAATCAGTCCACCAAGGACTGAGTCTGACTATTGAATCATATTCATGGTAGTGTCTCTTAATCACATGTATCAGTTGGGAATAGCATGACAGTGTATTGGACATCTGCACAAAAATAGTGACAACAGCATTTATGTAGTTAGTAAGTGGAGGTGCAAGTATACATATATATATGTATATATATATACTTATGGAATTCTCACTATATATTACTATTCAATGTCTATTTTTCAAAAGTATTGAGCACCTTTATCATAAACACATCATAATATCATTATCATTAGTATATATATATATATATATATATATATATATATATATATATGTATATATATATATATATATATGTATATATATATATATATATATATATATATATATATATATATATATATATATATATATATATATATATAAATTTTTGCAAATGAATATAAGAAACTACCAACCAAAACTGGTTAAGCTGGCTATCTCTGTATGTAGCACATGTACAGGTTGCACCAGTCGAGTTAGAGGGCTGAAAAATTAAGTCTTGTTATTAAGTCTTGAAAAAAATATTTCATTTTTTTAAAAAATTCTCCCCCAAATAAGTTTTTCAATGGGAATTTCAATTTACGATGTTAGTCTATGATAAACTGGTCTCTTGGTTTCTTTTCTGAAAATTTGTTCTTTTTTAGTGATCACTGCCCAACAAAAAGCAAGAGAAGTAACTCATCAATGGATCACCCCTTTTTCCTTATTTAAATTTGATCACCTCTAACATCGCATGTTACCAAAAGACATTAATGTTTTTTATCGAAAATATGCTTCATGATATTGACTTTGCAATATTGTCATTCTTTCCTTGTTAGATTAACTAAAATCCATACCAATGTTTAATCGTATACTTGTGTGTATATAAATATATATATATATATATGTTTGCAAGTATATGTATATGTATGTATATATATATATATATATATATACATATATATATATATGTATGTATATATTATACATATCATATACACATACGTATATCTGTGAGTGCATATGATCTCATAGTTCATATTTGTGCATTTTCAAAAACTGGAATAAAATAATTTGTTCATTTTAACCAGACTTCCAATATTGTCATTCTTTTCTAATATTGTCAGATTAACCAAAATCCATACCAATGTTTAATCATATACTTGTGTATACATTGGTATGTATATTTATGTTTGCAAGTATATATATATATATATATATATATATATATATATATATATATATATGTATATATATATATATATATATATATATATATATATATTATATGTATATGTATACATTCCCACATATGTATATCTGTGTGTGTACATGATTTCATAGTTCATATTCATGCATTTTCAAAATAGTAATTTCTTCTCTTGATTATATCCTTCAGAACACTTAGTTGACTATCCCTAGGTAACAATTTTTTCACTCTACATAAATTTCATTTATACGTCAAATTAATTCCTGTCAATATGAAAACCAAACTGAGAAGCACCAAATAGACTATTTGATGAAGTCGAAATCATTGATTTTTGACACATTAATTGAGGAAAGGAGAAGAAGCCAATCAACCTTGAAATTATTTGGATGCTAGCCTTGTCTGCCACTAAATCTAGATAAAAATACCCATTTTATGCCTTCAAGATGTACTAAAATCATTTAATTATACACTCTAGAAAAATTAAGCACCTCATCGAAGAGTTGTTGGTTGACCATCATTCTGATGATCTCTTTAGATTAGTGAGTATTCTCAGAGTCAGGGGGCAAAGATAGAGCCAGGCAGCAAATACAGCACCCAGGAGAAAAGACGCGCTTGGGGGCGAAGACAACACCTTGGGATTAAAGACGCTGACCTGGGGCTTCTATGCAATATCCTACAAGATAGCATAACATTTATTTCATGAAAATTTTGCAACCATTCACACCTACGCTCTACTGCAACTGTCCTTTTTGCTTTGCCTTTGAATGATGTCCGCTGTTGTAAAGAAATTTGTACAGCAACGTGCGTGAATACTGGTTTTAAGAATAAGTGGTTGTTGCACGGAGATGATCCCGCTTCCGCAGCCCCAGAGGTTTGGTTTTTTTTAATGGAATGATGAGGCATCACAACTGAGGATGTTTTTTGTTGCAGGAGTTGTGAGAGAAGGTAGAATTTACCACCTGTTTGCCTCAGATATTCCACACCAGGTTGTATTTTCTGTCAGAGTAACCTCTTAATTGGGCTACCCTGAAGTGCTAAAAGACTCTGTATACTAAACTAATAGCCCAAAGCCAGGGTGAGAAGTGGATTCATGCTTCTTCCAAGGGCATTAGCATGAAGTGAATTCAAGTGGTCTTGACTGAAACTTAAACTAGATTCACCATTTTCCAAGCCAGTAACCATTATTCTACTTCACACTTCTAGACAGAGGAGAAGTGGTTAATGAACTAGACTCGTTTGATCTTCCCAGAGTGCTCCATTCTTGTTATCCTTGTGTCATACCTTTGTAAACATCATATAGCCTTAATGAAAAAATAACATTTTCCTCAAGTCACTCCAGAAGACCAAGAGGTCTAAGTTGCTAGGTTCAAGTCACGGTCAGGTTTTCTTGATATGGGTTCAAATCCCACTTCTGATAGTAGATTGTTTTTGCCAGCCTCATAACTGGAATAATTATGTATGCATTTTCCACTGGTGCCAGGTATAATATTCAAGATTTAGAATGCTGATTTTCAATACAGGCAAGCAGGACTTCCCGACTATGAAGTTTGGCATTAGGTAATTTTCCAAACCCTATTCTTACTCCTTTCAGCCTTGTGTCTAACTAAGCTAAACTTGGTAAATAATAAAATTGACAAATGAGTTTGTTTGGCAAAAGTATTTATTTGAAACCTTAGCAAGATATCTGATCAACTATTCATATATTTATAAATGTATAATTGTATTTTGTATATCTTTGAAAAGAATCATTTACATTGCAAACCTTTTTGGACAATCGAAAAGAAAGACAAGATTTGATTGTCCAAATAAGATGTGCAATCGAGCAAGCAAGCTGTTTTGCAAGCTATTGCAAGAGCATGTGTTCTTTATTAAGTGCTCAAAGAATCTAGCCTTGTGCCAAAATTGGTTCAGTCCAACAATTATTTTTCAGGCAGCTTCTTCACTTCCTGCTCATTATTAGATAAGAAAAATTCCAAAAAGCAATGTCCGTTTTGTCTGAAAATTTGAGATGGGTTATTGTTATCATTCCTTGAATAATTTGATCCAATATTCTTATTTTTGATGTTTTGACTAAAAGGTTTCAGTTGGTGTGCTACCTATTGTTATTGAGATGTATATTGTTTCTAGTAACCTTCGAGGAATTTTTTGCCTGGAACCAGTTATTTTGTTCAGGTGGGGTTGTTGTTGGCCTATGCTGCCACACCCGACTTTCTTCCTGGGTTATTATTTTTTTATTTTTTTTTTTTTCGGTTAAATATTTTCTCTAAGAAAAGTTCATGTAATTTGGCTAATAAGTAAAAACTCTTTTCCGGTTGTAAAGAATTTCAGTTGGCTCATTAATTTACTGTAAGAAATACAAAAGATGACACAGTCAAAAAGGAAAATGCAAATTCTAAAAAATCAGAAAAAAAAATGGATTCTGGTGAAAAGGAAAATTGGTTACAAGAAATAGCCATTTAGCGCAAAACGATTGTGCCAGAACAGGATGAAACGTAAATCATATTTGGGTCCTTTTTTATGCAAATCCATTCGAAAGGAACAACAGCTTATGGGGACCGAAATTTGTGTTATGTTCTATCTTGAGTCATTCATTTTGTAGCCATTTTAAATATGGTGGCTATCTTAAATGCATAATCATATTATATTCATATAATCTTTTCCATAAATGAAATCCATATCTTATAACCTTAAAAATGATGAATGACTTCCCAAGGTTTCTTAGGACATGAGAAAACTTAAATCAATTATGCCCTTACTTTGTAAGCTTTAAAAAAAACAGGTCTGAATGTGTTAAGATGCATTAACAGAGAAATTAGTAAATAATCTTACTGGAACTGTTCATCAAAACCTACAGATATAGAGACAGAATTAGCCAAGGAGACCGTTCGGTGTGTGACAAGCATGTTGGTCAATCAATCTGCATTGGATCATTATAATCCGATAGAAAGGATCAAAACACCACCTTTTTAACAAACTCAGTAATGTGAAAAAAGTGATTTTCATACCTCCATATCTTTATATAATGCTGATATACCCAACAGACATTGTTAAAAATTGTGACTTATAAAAGTAATGTTGATAGAATTTTATCAATGATTTCAAATCTTCTTTCAAAAATTACTGGAGAGGTTTTTTTTTCTTTTCCTTTTTAAGATCATGAAGATACTTCAAACATTGATTTTCATTTTTTTAAAGAGTACGAAAAAATATACAAATCATAAAATGACTCATTTAGTCATTCTTTTTATATATGTATCAGAGTATTTAATGTATGTATTGGGGCATTTTATATGTGTATTGGGGCATTTTATATGTGTATTGGGGTATTTTATGTGTGCATTTGCCTATTTTATTTATGTATTAGAGTATTTTATTTGATTTAGGAAGAAAATTTGAAGAGTCAGGCTACACAATAGAATAATTAGTTTATTTTTTTTAAAGAAAGACCTTTTTTCAAAAAAAAAAAATAATCGTTAATTGGAGCATATTTCATTCTGCAACTAAAGAATGATTGAAATGTGAAATTCTTATTATAATTATTTTTTTTTCTTTGAAAAACTCCAACAATATAAAAGATGAAGAAAAGAATCATTTAAATTGATTTTGATAAACTGTATGGGTCAACACCAGTTACAATGGAGTATTAAAAGTACATGCATTCATCTTTTCTTTATGGTTGTAGGAGCTCTTTTTTATTTACACTTCTATTTCAATGTATTCATGGGAAAGGGGAGAAAGAATTGGAGAAAACATGATTGTGACATAATGATACTTTATTTTTAATGAATTTTTTTTTGATTAAAAAATTATTTATTTAGAAAAAAAAAAGAATTGTGTAATTTTCTTTTGAACTTAAAACAGGATTTTTAAGACTCCATTGAAAGAATTCAAACAGAACTCTCATCAAAGAAGATTCATAATTTATTTTTATTTTTTGAACTAATGTCATAAAAAAAGATTTGATAGGCATTTTATTTTGGGAAAAACTCTCTTCATGCAAAAAAATCATTCCTTTAAAAGGACACTCAGAAATTTGTTTTGAACAAGATCTCCATCTATAAAGAACATGAACATATGCAGGGAACTCGTGATCAACTCTGGTGGCAGCTTTGTTATCTAGAAGTCCCTTTTGTGAAAATAAAAATAAATCAAGATTTGAGTAAGAAAGCATTTGAAATTTTTTCTCAATGATTATTGTCTATAATAATAAACTAGAAAAACTGGTTGCGATAATATTTTATTTTTTCATTGAAGAACTTTGTGTTCAACTATTCTCTTAGATCCATCAAAAATGGTTTTTATAATTGAATAACGCAGAAAAGTCAGGATAAGTAATCGATAAACAAAGCTCGTATTGTTTTTTTAAAAATTGTTTTCATTTTTTATGAATATGAGTTTGTATCAGAAGTTATAGATGTAAACTTCACTCTGTATATTCAAAAAATATAAATAAAAATAATGGATGCTAACGTAGGTGCAATGGGGTATTCTTCTATAAAAACCATATTAATACTTGTACATCAATAAACAGATCTTTATTTATATGTATGTACTGTACGTTTCGGTAGATAGGACAAATACTTGAAACATGCTGGAAACACTCCCCAAAATAAGGGTTGTCCTATTTGCTATATATAAGATAGTGAACTAAAACCATGAAAATCAGATTGGAATTAGGGTTTTATCCTACCCAACAGTCACCTTATCTGCCCAAATATACATTATTCAAGAATAAATTTGTTTTCCTAAGTGAATGTAGGAATTTATTTAATTTTCGTTGGTGATATTGGGGCGTTGCTGATGAACACTGTTTCAAAAGTAAATCAAGAACATTATAAAGTTTCTTGTTAAGAATTGTTTCGTCATTCTCATGGTGCAATTGTTCAGTCACCCTTTTTGTTGTCAGAATCCAAGATTATGTTGTTATCAATGTCCTGTCAACTTGTTTCATTCAAAATTTTTGCAAATTGTATTCTAAGGGCTTCTTTCATCTTCTTTTTGTCGATTTTGTTGTATGTTTACTGTTTAATTATT
>OY735226.1:19348524-19358524 GCA_963457665.1 Thysanoteuthis rhombus
AACAGTGAAAGAAAATGGGGCTGTTGCAGGGATTGAACCTGTGACCGATAAAGTAACCACTTCAACATTGCGTTGCTCTTGATATTGAGCTAAAGAGCTGCCAGTAATGCAAAAAGCCCAAATGACTGTCTTGACTCCAAAGTCTTGCTTTTTCTTCAATTGATTATTCTATTTACATAGTCTGGGCCAAATGGTACATTCACCATGTAATAATGGATGATCATTTTAAATGAGTTTCTATAAAATATAATGCTATTTATAATCATTCTGTCAGATCATATATCAACTATTTGATAATATATATATATATATATATATATATATATGTATAATAATGTATACTAGTTTCTTTCTATCTGCAAAAATGCATGTGCATATTCATCGGTGGAAATAGATATTTGTGAGTTTGGACATGTTCATTGAATTTAAGTGTATATATACTTATTCATATATGCAAGAAGGTATAAATTTATCATTAAATTGAGTGTGTATGTAAAAACAGGATTTGAACCCAATTATGCACATTTTCTTTCACTACCATTCTATTTTTCAGAAGTAGAAAATAATTTAGAGCAGTAGAAGAGAAATTTGGGTCTATCAAATAATGGTTAAGGTCTGTAGTCAAAATTCAAATTAATGAAATGGATGTAAAATCAAGACAATTGAACTTAACAATAAGCCTATAGTCACACTAGGTAGAAGATCTATCGCAAATTGGACTCACAACGGTTGAGGCTCTATTAGTTGACTATAATTATACAGACCTGTACCACATATCAGGATTCAAATAAACGTTATTTATTTGTACTAATAAATGATTTTTTAAAATTAGAAAATTGCTTGCCTAATGTAAGTTTATTGCTTACAGTCTAAAAACTCAATGCTGAAAAGATGTCCACTAGAATAATTATTTAGACGGTGTCCTTTAGCTTTCAGTATTTTGAAACCACTGATTTAGGGAAAAAAGAGAAAACTGAATTGAGTTTTTATGATAACAAATGAAATTTCATGGTTTCTCGAACATTCTCATCTTTTGAAATGAACCGAATAAAAATTTGTCAATCGATCAATAAATATCTATCACAAAATCAATCGGCAATAATTTTTTTTTTCACAGTTATATCAATTTGTAAACTAACTACCACTGTAGAAATCTGTATGTGTATGTATGTGTATATATATATGTACCGTGATTACTCAACAACTGGCCATTGTATAAGCTGACATTCATCTGATTTATTAGTTAGTACACAAGGCATTGCTGTGTTGACTTTAACGTTGTTTTAATCTGTGATAAATTAAAAATTACAGATTATAGATTTTTTTATCAAAAATTATAGATTTAGATTAGGGTGCAAAATATCTAAATTAGCAATATATCTAAATTCAGGTATGAAATATCTTGATTGGCAATACTGAAGAGAAGTAACTAAAATACTTCAAAGCCATAGTTTCGAACGACAAACAGAAAATTATTTGACATGATTATTACAGTAGGCTCTTCCACACACCAAAACGTCTGACTCCTTCCTAACAAGTTCCTTTAGAAAGGGCATTACCCTTATATTAAAAAAATGTATTTCAATTATATAAAAGCTCATTTTCCGTTACTGATTTCTTCTATACTCAAGAAAGGAAGTCATTTATTTTAATAATGGATAATGGTATCAAAATCAGTCAGTACTAAATATTTTATTCAAAATCAATTAAAGACTATTGAATTTATTTTTATCTTAATAATAATCAAACCTGAGTGTGTGAGGCAGATGTGCCAACCATCACACCATCAAAGCAGACTTTATTATAGTCAATATTATTGTTATCAAATGTTTTATGACTCAAAGTTGTTTATAACAATCAATTTAATAACATAACAAAGAATTTATGACAATGAAATTAAATTGTTGCAACACTTTTATCTTTTTCACAATGTTATCATCCAGTTATGGCTATTTAAAAGACCCAATCCCAAACTTGATCACAATAAGCAGCTTCTTCTGTATTTCTATTTAATAACTATATTTCAAAATACAAAAAGTGAGCAACTCAAAGAAGCGATTAAAGTCTCAGACTGTTAGCACTTTTGGCTTTGAATCTTTTAATGAGAGCTTTCTCTTTTTAACTGAATGATTCTGATTCTGAATGTAAAGAATTTCCAGTGAATTATTTTTTTGTCTTATTGTCAAATGCTTTCTCTTTTTGCTGAAAAAGGAAACGTCTGATTATCCAATGGCTTCCTCTCTTTAGTGAGCTGGAAACAATCTTCCGCATGCAACTTTGGTTCAAAATGGTCCCCCCTCAGGTACATAAACTCTGCCAGAAAATACAGAAAAGAAGCAGATATCTAGAAAAAAAAACCCTAAAAGTAAATGTATGAAAATAATGGAGAAAAAAATTAATGATAAAGGTCAGGTCTTGTTCTAAAATTTCACAGAAAGGAAGGATTTTTATTGAAAAAAAAAGGGGGGAAAAGGATGTGGCGGATTGAATACAAGACCAGGAAAAGAGGAGAAAAATAGGGAGAAAAAAAAGATGACCTTGAGTTGAAAACACATAATACAAAAGAGGGAGTTTCCCATGTTGGCAAACAGCTCCTGGGTCAGTTTTTGAGACCACAACAAAAACTCTACGCTGCTTGGCTCAAAAGATTTTTATTACTTTTTTTTTTTCATTTGACAAAGATGTACAGTTCAACGTGAGAATAATCAGGGTTTTTTTTCGTGTTTATTAAGACTAAAGGAGAGGATTTTATTTGGAAAAAAAATGTGCAGAAGAAAAAGATTATTATCCTCTCATTCTTTTACCAACAAAAAGAACATTTTGGAATGATTTTTATGACGAGACATTGATCATTATTTCAAGAGGAATGAAGAGATATTAAACTTGGTTATTACAATATAAAAATACCTTCAAAAGAATCTTTAAAAATATATCTTGTAAATTTTGTGCCTATTTTTTTGATACAAGACTAACAGTGATTTCTATGGTATAAATTTGAACTTAATCGTCCTTTACTACGAATACATTAATTTTTTGGGCTAGCATTTTTTTATCTTAATTTCAGTTACTTCTTATCATTATTGCCAATTTAAATACTTTTTTTCAAATTTGTGAGTCCAGTCCAGTCCAGTCAATATAAATGATTTTTTAAATTTCTTTAAATTTGGAAGTCTATTGTTGCCAATTTTGAAGTTTAGAAAAATCTTCTCAATTTTTGGGATGGATTTCCAGATTATAAAAACGATAAAAAACAAACATTTAAATTGGCAACACAGTTTTTTATTGCAACACTTGAACCCTCATCCTACGGTTGTTAGAAAGCTTTGCTAATCGGAAACAAAAAATAAAAGATTTCTTGGATTATACTCCTGACATGGGCTAAAGGATAGATTATCCGGAATATAGTGTTGACAATATCAAGGACATGAAGAGAAAATCCATTCATTGGAGGAATCAAAGAATGAATAATGAAAAATTCAAACCTCTAACCATCTAACTGTTTCCGCCTAAATCTGCTTCATGATTAGCTACACAAGGTTTCATAGTCTATACTGTTTTTGAGAAACAGGAAAATGAGGATTATGTTGAAGTATAGGAACACAAAAAAATGGTCAATTTCTCTCTCTTCTTTGGGATATGCACTTACTAGCCAATAAGAAACAAAGAAATTAATCTAGAAAAAAGAGCCAACAAGGAAATTCGGATTGTAATGCTTATAAAATATTACAGCTGGCAAATGAAAATAGTAATGATTAACCAGGAATGTCTTGTGCAAATTTGATACAAAGAAGCACCAAGTTTTTTTTTGAAAGATATGCTTGTATAAATCGTGATGAAGGAAAGCAGATGGGTGTCCTTTCTTGGAGAAAGTCTAATGAAAAAAAAAATGCAAAAAAACAAAAAACAAAAAAACGTCTCGAAGAAGCATTGAGTCGTTCTTGGTACCCAACACCAAATCACTTCTCTTCAAAAGGCATTTCTGGCATTTGTGGTGCTCAGAAAGCGACACAAACTCGTCATCAGTTTTTCTGCATTTTTTGGGCGGGGAGGTTGATATGGCTTGATACTGTCAATCAAATTAAGAATGGTCCCGATATTCTTACCGGCTGCTTGGCTGTAACAGATTGCACCAAAAATCTTATATCATAAAGTTTTTTTCTTTGATATATAACTAAAAAGAAAGTGCAAGATCAATCCTTCAAATAGTAAAAAGATGACCTTGAGTTGAAGGGGGGGATGCTTTGATACAGTCATATCAATATTTCTTTAATAAACACTTTTGCTGACCCGTAATCCTAAAAATACAATCAAAATGTCAAAATTTGATTCCTGTAAATTGAAAAAAAAAAACAAAACAAACATGCAAAATGTGATATTTATTGTTTTGTTGTTGATAAACCTGAAAAAAATTCGAAAAGTTACTTACCTTACACCTGTATAGTCCATTGACCTATAACATAAGTAAAATAGAAAAAAAATAATTTCCATTAGATAAAGCATATGAACAAAATATCAAATGAATCTATTTCTTTATAACTGATTTTTAATTCAATTCGGGATACCAGAAAGTAATACCATTTTTATAAAACTTAACTTTAGGTGTTATTTATTGAGAATATAAACCTACCAAAAATCAGATGAATATTATTCCAGATGAATATGCTATACTGCAACAGACACTTGAAGATTCTGCAGAGCTTAACCAAATATATGAGATACAAGTGGCAACTTTGGTTCACTTAATTCTGATCAGGCAATTTTGACTCCTCGGATGCAAATCATTCAAGAAGGCTTGTAGACAACTGGCTGCAATAACAGTACACAGCCAGTCTTCAATTCATATAAGAATTATCAGAAAAACCAAGTTCAATATGGTTTTCTGTACGAGAGCATCTCCGACAGATCAGGAAGGTCAATGGACAACGAGTTCAAGTCCTGCATGAACTTACAACTGCAAACTTTCAACAATCTGCAATATTTCAAGGAGCAGACAGGAAAATTGTTACTTGGGGTGAGGAATGGGTTCTATACGTCAAAAGAAAACAGATGAACCAATGGCTATCTCCAAATCAGACACCAATTTCTACATCAAATATTGTTGATGTCAAATATTTGCTATCAGACTTTTTTTACATCCAAATCAGCTCCCTTTTAAAAAGAGGGGATTGGAGAGTTGGTTTCAACATGGACAACTATGTTGAATAACGATGGCGATTATATACTTGATTCGGCTATGAATGTTTCATAATAGAAGATGTTTGTCTTCTAAAAGAGAAACATTACTTTCTGGTAAATCTTATACCTTTTTATAATAGATACAGAAAATATTATTATGAATATCTTTAAAAATATCTCTTTAACCTGTATATCATTTTGACTCCTCCAATGATCTGTCGGTAATGTACTGATTTATTCATTATGAGGTACCCTTGAGTATTTTGCATTTTAGGGGTATCCAAGATCTGATGGTCCTTCAGAAACAAAAATTGGCTGATCCTAATTTGATGGTCATAGATAGACAAAGAATAATAGAAATGGGCACAGAATTAAATCAAATGACATAAAGTTATCCGTGGCTAAATACTGTCAGTGGCCAGTAGATTCCAACTTTGTCGGAGGTTTGGTTTTGGACCTTCTATATTGTCATTGATGTAATTTACCACCATTGTTGATCATTAATGCAGGGTGGCATAACAGTTACCAGCATGGAAAACCAAATCAATGAACCAAAGAAAGGGCTAAACTATTACTGAGAAAAAAAAAAGAAAGAAGAAAAAAGGAAAATAAGAGAAAGAATGGAACACAAAATAAGAAAGAAAATGTAAAAAAGGGAAATTTAGAAAAAGAAAAGGACAAAAAAATAAAGAGGTAGAGAGAGAGAAAGAAGAAAGAGAAAGAAAAAGAAATAGAAAAAAGAAAGAGAAAGAGAAAGAGAAAGAAAGCAAGCTATATAGTGATTCTCTTTTTTTTTGTTGGATCACTTACTTGTTCTTGGGTCAAAACTCTCGCAAGGTTCATCTCTAATAACATCAAATGTTTCATTTCTATCTCCCCTCCTAACCCCACAACCACTCTCCTTTGTTTTTTTTTTGTTGTTTTTTTGGATTTTACATTTAAAGTTTTCACTCAAAGAAAATTTTTCATCAAATGCAAAACAAGTTTTATTAATCAAATTTAAAAAAATAGAATGTTTGTAACATGGACTTTCTAACATTTTTTCTACCATTCTTGGGAAGTTCAGTTGAATTCATTTAACCTTGAGTATGCAAATCCCAGGTGAATGTCAGTATATATATATATATATATATATATATATATATATATATATATGTTATTGTATATATATACATACATACATATATGTTATTGCATATATATACATATATATGTATATATATATATATATATATATATATATATATATATATATATATATATATATATTTATGCATATACTTATATGTATATGTATATATATGTGTATATTTGTGTGTGAACATGTGTGGGTATGTATGTATGAATGCACTTTCTGTATTTATTTATTTACTTATATATTTATATAAATAAGTATAAATACATTTATTTGTATTTTATCTACAGGTTTGCATATTTTAAACATGTCGCCGACCTTATTTTTATGTGTATGAATATATATATATATATATATATATATATAGATATATAGATTTATATTTATGGATATAGCAATGTTCTTCCAACTCTGGAATGGAGCACTTTGATGGATGGGGAATTATGCATAAGTAAATATATCACTTAAATTCACTCCAGTTCTACGTAGGGCAGGGGTGAAAGGCCAGCCCCTGGGTCAGAAGCGAAGGTTTTGATCCTACCACATGGTACAGGATGGGTTATTGGATTGTCAATAGCCACACTGAAGAGTTGTGATACAACGAAACAGCTGTCTGTGGATGACACAATTATCAATTATTATAATGTATATATATATATATATATATATATATATATATATATATATATTCATATATGATTATAAATTGCGTTATATCATATCGAATCTTTTATTTGAAATGATCTTCCATCATTACTCAGAGAATGTATCATTTGGCGTAGACAACTTAAATAGAATAAACAATTAAAGACAATGGGGCTGCTACAGGAATCAAACCTGCAATTGATAGGGTAGCCACTTCAACATAGCGGTGCTCTTATCACAGAGCTAAACAGCCGCTGGTAATGCAAACCCATAAATAACTGTTTCCATCCTAAATTCTCATTTTGTTTATTCTCAGTCTATATCTGCTCTATCTGTTTCTTTCAAAGGGACAATTATGTATTAATATATGTATATATGTTATTAAGGAATAGATACATATATGATCTGATAGAATGACAATAAATCGCATTACACAACGTTGAAACTTGATCTCAGGTTCAATTCCTGTAGCAGCCTCTTTTTCTTCAATTGTTTATTATATTTACATTGTCTGGGCCAAGTGATACAATCTCCGTAAAATGGTGGAAGATTCATTCTGTTGGATCATGTATATCCATTCCCCAATAACATATTCCTAAATATATATATCACATGAACATATATATATATATATATATATATATATATATATATATATATATATATATATATATATATATATATATATATTCATGTGAAGGTTGATTGTTGGATTCGACAATGCGGGAATTCGGTTAATTCATTACTCTATTACTTTATTGTATTTTCTTTGTTGACATCACAGTTATCTGAGTGGGTTGGACAATTTTTCATGAAGTTTTTATGTTTCTACTGACAGAGACATTTTTTTAGACCACAACAAAAGCAATATAAGAGTGTCCTTTGTAAGCTACATTGAAATGGTTTTGATTATTATAAATGCTATTTATTTTAGGCAATTCCGGTGACCTTGCTTGCCATCAACAAGAGGGAAAAGTAAAAGTTGAACCAAAAGGATAAAAAAGAAAAATACATCGCATAAATGAATCACTGCAGGCCACACATGTACCAGGACTATTTATCTAAATTTTTTCTAGAATTATACGAAAAAAATAGATCTTAATCTAATATTATCAAAAAAAAAATACCAGCACAAAATTTTGGGCATTGTTGGTCTAGAATGACCATAGAGAGCAAAAATCACAATTTGTTTTTTTAGATGGTGCCTAGGGGTGTACTCATCCTGACTTTGAAGGTTGTAGCTTGCAAAATATGACCAGGAGCTCTTGGAAACACACAAACACAAACGAGCAAAGAGAGAGGAATCTGTAGCCCCCCCCCCCAGGTTGGTCGGTCGTGTTGGTGATTTGTGAGGCTACGGTTATTTGATAAAAGGAAAAAGAATTTGGAAGAAGAAAAATTGGGGAAGGTAGAAGTAGGCAGAGAACAGCAAGAGGGAGAAAAAGAAGGAAATGAAAGAGAAGAAAAATCAGAAAAAAGAAAAAATTGGAAAAAGAGGAAGAACAAGTAGGAAAAGAACAAGAAAAATCGAAAAAAAAAACAATAAATAGAGAGAGAAGGAAAATGAAGAATGCAAAAAAATGAATGAAAAAAGCATGAAGATCAAGAAAAAACACATAAATGATGAAGAAGCAAAAAAAAAACAAAATGAAAAAAACGAGAAGACAAAGATGAAAATGAAGAAGAAGAAGAAGAACAAGAACAAGAAGAAGAAGAACAAGAACAAGGAGAAAGAGAAGAATAAGTAGAAAAAAGAATAAAATAAAAAATTAACTAAAAGAAGTAGAAAATGAAAATGAAAAAGGAAGCAGTAATCCTAGGGTCAGATTAATCAGATTTCAATTGAAAGGTTGGATCAGGATTAAACATCCACCAATCAGAAAGCAGGGAGAGAAAACATGAAGTGTCTCAAAATGACAGATCATGGAGTTAAGTATTTGCCAGGAAATTCTTGTAAGAATGCACAAGAACATCTTCATTTATCTTAGACTCAATTAAACCATTGCCTTCAAATAGAGAAACCTGTTTGATAAAAATGATGGATTTCACAGATATTTGTTTGTGACAGTGATGTAAGTGCTGAAGCTCATTCAGTTAATAGTCTTTTTGTCTCATGCCTTGGCATGTATATGTGCTTTCTTGTAGGCTTTCAGATTTAGGGAAAAAGTATTCTTCTCTCTCTCTCTCTCTCTCTCTCTCTCTCTATATATATATATATATATATATATATATATATATATATGTATCTTTCCTCTATTGTTATTTAAAACATCCCTGTATAAAAAAAAGATTGTCCGTGAATAATAGCCATGTGTCAGACAAAGCTAAACTTGAAATATATATATTTTAATGCAATGAAAAGTAAGAAAAAAACGGTTCCTTTTACTGCCTTGTCACATTTTCCCTAATCTCGTCCACAGTCTGAAATCTCTTTTGGAAAAGTAAGAAGACACCGGGAGCCAAATCTTGACTGGGTTTGATTGGGAGCCTGATCTACCTGGGTGATTTGATGTATTGCTAAAATACCCTGCATAGAACCTGAAGAATGACTCACTCATTGTGAATGTGATGGTCACCCAGTACATAAGCTTACTCTATTGTGTCTCACTGCCAACTGAGTGACTCCACAGGAGAATATCTGTTCTTGCATATGGAGTAAGGTCCCCACTAATTAGTTACCACGTTACTTCAAAGCTGTGCGACCTATTTTCAAGAAATTTGAAACAACTGGATACTTTTTGGACAAACCTTATGTATACAATTACTTCTGAAATCACTGTCTCCTCTAATAGAAAACTAGAAAGAACTCAAAGCGCGCATGCATCTGCCAATGCATCTGCCAAGGGAAGTAATTGTACATGGATCCACTTGAAAATTTGATCATTTCTATGTCATCTTTCTATGGGATTTTACTGAAAATCATTGAGAACTTTCAGAGATATTGTGTGGAGAGACATGAACTTTAGGCAATATTAGGTGGTGTACTCTTATAACTATGGTGGAGGGGAAGTAATTGTTCATGGGTCCACCAAAAAATTTAATCAT
>OY735226.1:19363524-19378524 GCA_963457665.1 Thysanoteuthis rhombus
GATAAAAACAACTAAAAAAATCAAGATAAAGGAAATCTGTAGCAAAAATTTACTTTTGTTAATGTGGTTTTCATTGATTCACTGAGGCCAACTTTAGTTTTACAACTTTTGGAAAGAAATATAATAAAAATAGGTCTGGTTTCTCACTCAAAAGAAACTATCATGTTACCAAACTGTGTTGGGTATGATCAACACAAAATTTGGAAAAAGGGGTGATCAATGAATAAATTACTTCTCTTGCTTTTTGATGGGCAGTGATCGCAAAAAAGTCTGAACTTTAAAAAAAAACAAGCCTGAGCACTTCTCGACATAAACTTAGGGACAAACCTAGTATAAATTTACATTGCAAATTTGTACCCCAGTAAAAACTTATTTTGGAATGGGGTTTTAAAAGACAAAAGAAAGTTTTTTGTTGACATAATGAGGAGTAAATGTTTGAATTTCCAGCTTATTAGCTTTATCAGTGCAGTCTGTACATGTGATAAATACATTCATAGCTAGCCAGACCAACTGAAAAACCGAAGAAACCTATGTTGACATGTACTCCTGTTTCCATTTTTGACTTGAGTGAACTTATTAAAAACAATAATCATTTGAAATTTTAAGTTCAGAATGATTATCCCAAAAGGCAATTTCAATTGAGCAAAGATAATAAGTAATTATGCTGATAAGTAATTTCTCTCTCTGTTATTCTACATTTCACAGTCTGTTAATATCTATCTAACGAATTATGTCAGTGCCAGATCAAGACAACGGCTTTAGGGACTGCAGCCCAGGGACCTCTACCAGCAGGAGGGCCTCCCAAAATGGAGTGAAAACTTATTTTATTTGTAAATGCTGGATCAATGTGCAAGTACTCAAAATTACATATTTAAAAAAAAAAAGTCCAATATAGCATTTATATCAGTAGTAAACATACTGGGCATAAAGGTACAATAAATATATATATACATATCATTATTGATTATTATCATAATTAACGCTTCTGTCTTTAGCACTCTAAGTTACGGCACTAGTCTGCTATAAGCTACTATGCAATACTCTTCCATCTCTGGAATGGAGCATTCTGGTAGATGGGGAATTATGCGTAAGTAAATGTATTACTTAATTCGGTCCTACTGACCGCCCAGTTCTGCGTAGGGCAGGGGTAGAGCATCTGCCTCTGGGTCTGAAGTGAAGATTTCGGCCCTAACTAGCGGTACTGGATGGGATATTGGATAGTGTATAGCCACTCTGAAGAGTTGTAGAACAATGAAACAGCTGACTGTGGATGATACAATTATCAATTACAAAAATATATATATATATATATATATATATATATATATTGTGTCATGGTTTGTGATGTATAAGAACGACTGAAACAGACTTACTCTCACAGCAATTAAGAAAAAACGTTGTTCCAATGAAGAGCCTACGATTTACTGAGGTTTTGGAGAAATTAGTTTCTAAAAAAATTAAGCTAAACACATGTTTGAATTTCAATTGTGGTCAGTCAAGTGAAAATAAATTCATTTTTTCTCCAACTTTCCCTATCCTTTTAAATATATTACAGGACCTCTAGCCTAGGAGTCTACAAAATCTTAATCTGGCACTTATCTATCTATCTATCTTTCTATCTATCAATCTATATACAAACATACTCTCTCTCTCTCACTCTCTCTCTCTCTCTCTCTCTCTCTCTCTCTCTCTCTATATATATATATATATATATATATATATATGTATGTATATATATATATATATATATACGCACACAAACACACACACTCATCCAAACTCATATATAAACAAAAACAAATATTGATATTCAATATGAATTGATAGGCGGTAAAGATTCAAATTTCTATCAATTTAATTTTGATAAAAATGACAAAATGTACAGTTGTTTATTAAGCGTAATTAGGAGAATGACAGAAATGTTGAAAACCCAAATTTTTACTCCTTCTCTCAGTCCTGTCCACCTGGATTTCCTACAAAAGACGCCAATTGCTGTAACCAGGAATATTTGCCGTCATTCATTCATAGAAATGAGACTCTCCTCCTCAAACATAATCCTCATTAAGTTATTTAATAATTCATTTGAAAAAAATATATATTCATATATGTATTGTTTAGCATGTTAATTTTAGTTGTTATTTGTCTCTTTGTATATCTCTCTATATCTATCTATATATACATACATGAATGTATGTATATGTGTTTGCGTCTATGTTTGAGTATCAATATGTATACAAATATATATATATATACATATATGCACACATATATATATATATATATATATGAATCATCATGTCCTCCTTGTCTGTCTTTTGTCTCGTTTTGTATATATATATATATATATATATATATATATGTATATATATATATATATATATATATATATATGTATATATATATATATATATATATATATATATATATATATATATGTATATATATATATATATATATGTATATATATATATATATATATATATATATATTTGGACAGAGACATACACACACCTAAACCATATAAATATCAAGACTTGTATCCTGTATTTTGGTATTATTAAAAGACATCATAATGAACAAGTCTATAGTTATCAAGAGATGAAGTCAAGTTTGTCATTGAAGTATAGATTGGAATAATTGGAAGAGAAAATCTTTCATCAAAACTATGCAAGTTGCATTGACTTACATTTTCATGATTAACAATAATTTTTCAAAATTATTATCAGTTTTAGATCGAGTTAACTTAGATGTTATTTCTTCACGATCCGTTGATAACCGTTTTAATCACTGTTGCTGGGTTTAGGTTATTCCTATGTTCTGACATCTATATGTATCGATCTTTATTTTGTAAATGGCCACATTAAAGCAAACAGATGTATATGATCACATAAATCCCACCATGATATGAACGTCCAACCTGGAGGTAAGCAGGCAGATAACAGATCTGCTAGGCCTCGGTCTTGATACTTGTGCAGAGGATAACATTAATATGCAAATACAAAGTACATTTTACCAAGATGTTTTGATATTTTAAAACCTATCAGCACTGAGATTATTTTTTTAATTGATAATTAATTTTATAGCCAATGGGATATTTATTTTAAAAAAGAAAAAAAATTGATTCAATACTATTTCTTTCATATACCCCGCATGGGTTACCAAACTGAGAGTAGAAAACTCCAATAGTGCCTGTGATACATTTATACTAAATATATATATATATATATATATATACATATCTTATCCATGCATAAATAATCCCATCATTTTTTTTCATGGGTACTATGCCAGCATATCATATAAATTTAATTCTGATCCAATGATGGTCTCAAAAAACTCACAAAAGGCCAAATTGATAAAACCACTAGAAATTTAGTGGAATCAAAGATAACTGCTCATTGTTAACTTTTGATATATGAGTTCAGCTTCAATTTGTCTTCTTTTACCCTAAAACCCTTAAAAATAGCCCTAAATAGCTGATGGTTCAATCGAATGAATGCTTAAGAAGTTCTGAATGGCTAGAAGAATGCTATGACTATAATCTTTTCATATTTTCCCCTGTTTTAAAAAAAAATATGGTTGAGGTGACAAGGAGAGGAGTTGAGTACTGCCACAGTTTTTTTTAAAAATATCTAGGAGGTGCATTCCATGATGAATGGACTATAATGTTAAAAGTCATAAATATGCCCTTACCATCCATAAGAAATGAGAGGAAAGCAGTTCTTAAAGTTCTTTTTATTTGTTATCATCATCATCTCATGATAAAAAGTTAACACAACCCACGAATCATTATAATATACCCAATTTCTTATTGGTAAAAAAAAAATAATCAAAATGTGACATAATTTTTTCTAAAAGCTTTGTTGATCTTTAAAAAAAGCACATTTCAAAAGTTCGAAAAAAAAATTAAAATACAGTTACAATCATACGACGCCCTTTCCAGACTTTGTTGTTTTATCGCAGTGTTTTGACCATTGCTCCCTCGGGCTTTGTTCAGGTGTCTGTCATATCCAATAATCTTCAGGGAATAATGAATTGAACCCTTTATTTAAACCAGTGTAGAGTGGCCAAAAGTTGTGATAAAAACAAGTTGAGCAGGGCCATGTAGAACACTGATGGGGCCCAGTACATGATTTTTCTTGGGGACCCTTCTATTTTTGTGTTTAGTTATTGTTTTTAAACGAATCAATTCAGAAGTAATCAAAAAATCAATTCAACATGAAGTTCTTTATGGATCAATAAATCTCTCAGCAAAATAATAGATCCTCAAACAAGTTTTTATCAAGACCTTTTACTTAATTACCAACATAAATTAAAAAGATATTGAAATATTTTTCAATTCATATTCTCTTGGTGTAGTCCTAACACCTGGGGGCCCTGTGCAATGGCAATGTTTGTTCTGCCCCATGTCCAGCCCCTGGAAATAAGGCTGGAGGCCTGAAAGAATCATGTATGATAATTACAAAGTTTCAAAATTCTTACAGAAAAATGTTGCTGTTTCAAAGTATATAATGATATTGAAAATTCTCAAGAAATTTCCTTAAATAAATCAACATTTGTGTAAGTATTATTTGATTTATTCTTATTACTTATATCAAAATATTATCTCTTCCCCACATCTATTTTGTATTGTTACATATGTGGATATATAACAATTTTTTTATCACATCAACATCATTATAATAATAAGAAACAGTCAATCAAAACTGTCAACTTATGTTTCTTCAGTTTTCAAATTGGTCTGGCTGTTGATGTATGTATGTATGCATGCATATATCATGCGTACTGCAACAATGAGGCTACAAAGCGGAAATTTTAAACATAATTATCATTTCAAAATCCCCTCTATCCCCGAATAGGTTTCACTTGGAAGTTCAATTTACAAAGTAAGTTTATGCTAAATCAACCCCTGGATTTGTACCGTCTGTTTTTTTTTAAAATTCTGATGTTTTTTTAATTTAATTTTTTTCTCCAATAAAGGCGAGAGAAGTTACTTATTCATTGATCACCCCTTTATCCAATTTATTTCAATTGATCAACCCTAAGACGGCATGCAGCTAAAAGACTTTGGTCATATGAAGGTTTCTACTGAGTGACTAACAAGACCTGGTTTATCATGATTATGATCAGAATTATTGTAATTATGATGAAATAAATCTGAAAGCTAATTAAATGTTCTTGTTCTAAAAAAAAAGTAAGGAAAAGAAATAAAATGAAAAAATTGCTATTTGGAGGAGTAAGTTAAATAGGATCCTCCCTGCCCCAAATCTTTAATGGCCCCTGCAATCTTAGGCGATAAAAAACAGATTTTGTACTTGTTCAAATACTTATTAGCAGTACTTTACATAAAAACAAAGTTAGTTTGTACAAAACTACTGCTCGTAAGTATTTACACAAGCACAAAATCTGTTTTTTATTGCTCAAGATTGCAGGGGCCATTAAAGATTCGGAACAGGGAAGAATCCAAAATTAAGTTACAAGGTTGCCAACTCTTTCAGATAGCAATGTGAATTTGCTATTTCAATCTCCTTGATCGATATTGAAAATAAAACTTTTGATGAATAGAGAGAAAAAATTGCTTCCTTTTATATTCAACAATATGATTCTGTTGAAAAAAAAAAACATTTTCAAAAATTTAGCGTTCAGAATAATAAAATATCACTAAATGCATGCCTTGCTGTGTTGATTGCAATGAAAATTTGTCCTTGCATGATGTTACAGTTTATAACTCTTGAATTGATTAGAAGCAAAATTTCTTTGCTTGGTTCAATACTCGTGACAAGTATGATATATATATATATATATATATATATATATATATATATATATATAGACAGAGAGAGAGAGAGAGAGAGAGAGAGAGAGATGTATATGGATTGATGAATGCAAATATGAAATATAAAGAAAAGTTGAGGAATTCAAGGAGATAGATATTGGTAATCGTGAAAAAAAATGAACTATCTAAGATAGTCGGAAATAAATCATATGAATATACACATATATGTGTGTGTGTGTACGTCCACTGAATTTATACGTTCACACAAATAATTGTTCATATTTTTCTTCACCATTTGAAGAGCGCTTTAACAAAATGCTTTAAGCGTAAAATATCTAATCCATGCAAAATACTAGCAATAACCTATGCATATGATGGATGGAAACTAACAGAATGAACGAAAAACCAATGTATAATCACACAGAGAACCATGGAAAGAGTAATGCTGGGAATAATACTATGAGATAGAAAAAGATGAACATGGTTTAGGAGAGAGACAAGTGTGAAAGATATTATACAAATGATAAAATGACAAAAATGGAGATGGGTGGGACACTTGGTAAAAAAAGATGACAACAGATGGAACAAAAGAATAATTGATTAGTACCCATGGGACAATGAAGACAGTAGGAGAAGACCAGATACAAGATGTAAGCATGAGAAATGTTTGCTGGTAAGACATAGCAGAGGTTAGCACAATCATAGCTGTCATGGAAGGAAATGAAAAAGACCTTTGACCAGCAGGGGACTTGTCATTGCTAATGATGATAATGATGATGATATACATATATATATATATATATATATATATATATATACATACAAATATATATATGTATATATATATATATGTGTGTGTATGTGTATGTGTGTGAGTGTGTGTGTGTGTGAATCCAGAAGTCCATAGCCTAAACATGGAAAAAGCATTTATTTTCCATAAAAGATATTTACTTTCCTGCATAATCTCCTTTCTTGTCAATGCACTTAATTCAGTGGTGAATATCAATAATATAGATTAGACATCATGCAGTAAAAATTTCAGAACAAAATTCAGCTGATAAATACAAGTCAGGCTATTGACCTATTGATCCACCAACATGTACACACACACACACACACATATATATATATATATATATATATATATATATACATATATATTTATAAAAGAATTATATTGATTACTGTCTAAATGCAATTAATTGCATTTTCTTGATAGTGCAAATGGTTGAAAGATCTAGAACTATTGATTTTGATGCTGTCAATAAAAGATTTGTATGCAAAAAGAAAATTAACCAAAAAGTTGAATAGACATGGTTTGACAGTTATTTTTAATAATGTATGTTATAAGGTTATATAATACATAAATAGAGAGAGAATCCCCTGAGGATGTGCATTGGACTTACATTGAAATACCATATTGCTTTTTATCCCTAAGCTTTTTGTCTTTTACTATATATGAATTTATATATATATATATATATATATATATGGATACACATATACATATATTTATAAACAATAATTATCACCACGACAAATTTGTTTCACGTTCTTCGATCTTCGTTGTGGTAACCATCAGTATAACTATTATACCAGCTTTATTTTTATGAAAAAATATCAAGCGCTGTGTAAATAAGTATATATATACCATTAGTATAACAATTATACCAGCTTTGTTTTTCATAAAAAATATCAAACACTGTATAAATATATCTATATGTATACCATTAGTATAACAATTATACCAGCTTTAGTTTTATAAAAAATATCGAACACTGCATAAATATGTATAAATATATATATATGTATGTATATATATATATATATATATATATATATATATATATATATATATATATATGTATATGTATACGCCATTAGTATAACAAATATACCAACTCGTTTTTTTATAAAAAATATCAAACACTATGTATATATTTACATATGAATATGTATATATATGTGTTTAAATAAAGCCTAATTGTAGATTTATGCACAAATAAACATGGAAATATGAAAATGATCTAATCTGCACACACATATACACACACAAATACATATATACTTGCACACACACACACATGCACATATGAAAATAGGTATATATAGACAGCTGCATAGATATGTACATATATATATATATTTTTGTATATGTGTGTATGTGCATAAATCATTGTTCATATTTACATATATGCACATATATATGTCAATACAAGTGAATTTCATAAAAAAAAATTATAAATTAAAAAGCATATCTTTTTTAATTTATTTAGATTCAAGTACATACACATGTTTGTAGATATATTTAACAGCATCAAATTGCATGACAAACATTTTCACACACTATATAAGTGTGCATCCCTGTAAATACATAGATATACACACATACATACACTTTTAAACACACATGATGATAGAAACATATACATATATGTGTACTCATTGATGTACAGCTTCTGCATACAAAAACATTTTTTATATGTATATTTATATATACTTATCATACATATTGATTTTTATATATATATATATATATATATATATATATATATATATATATATGTAAATATATATGAATTAAAAAACTATCCATATATATGCACACAAACATACACAAAAACGTACACACACTCATTTACAAAGAGAGAGTCAACAGCTTTTCGAGTAATTGTTAAAAAAACATTTGCTCTTAAGATATAGATATATCAATACATACACATATATATTTATAAAAATGCATATAGATAAATGTATTAATATATATATATGCATACGCCTACTTTTATGTATTCATACATGCATACTCACAAATAAAAACAAATAAATCTATATACAATGAAAAGAAACATGCATGTCCATTACATACATATTTACACATACAAACGTACACGCACACACGTACACTCACAAATACAAACACACATGCATATATATATATATAATTCATTCTTATATACAAATATGCCCGTGTATAAATTCATACGTTCATGTATATACATATTCATACATATATGTCAATACATACATTTATGTATACATTGTATATATACATTAATGCATATAGATTCATGTATATATATATGTATATGTATATATATATATATATATATATATAGATATATCTGTATATAAAAATGAATATCAATCTATCTATGTATATATATATATCTATATATACATGTATATTTATTCACAAGAATCATTTGATATGTATCTAGAATCTATTAATTATATCAATTCAATTGTAGTTCCTTCCACGCAACCATCTATCCTGGTACACTGCCCTACAGACAGACAGACAAGCAGGCAGGCTCGAAGACAGACAGACAGACAGGCCAGCGCACATGAAGAGTCTAGAGTAGGAAGGAACAGCAGGCCATTTCAGGTACTAACCTCGCGTAGGTATTTCCAGGCTGAGGTACGCAATGTTCGCTATTCCAAAAGGGTATATTCAGCTCTTCCAACATGGTACTTTTAAACTTCATCATATTTCTCTCTCCTGCAGGAATAATGGTAACTGGGATAACTGGTGCCACTTATGATCTTGCGGTCAATAGCAGTTTGACACTTCACACAGCAGAGAACCCACTCTTGTCAGTGACCCACTCCTGCAAAACGGATAAGTAATAAAGAAAACGATAACTTGGTAACAAGGGTAGCGTTACCGTTTTCCTCTGGTTTCACAGATTTTCTAGCAGCAAGCAGAAAAAAAACCTTAGAACTTTAATGTTTTTTTCAAAGATCACAAAAAAAAAGGAATTTACTGACTTGTTTTAAGTTTTTTAAAGCTGTGTGTGTGTATGCGTGAAAGGCTGAAACCCGAGCAACCTAGACTGTTTAGCCAATTGTAAACATATATATATATATATATATATATATATATATGTATATATATTTGTATATCTGCGTGTGTGTGTATATATATAAATTCTTATTGGTTTCGTGTGATTCTTTTTCTTCTCTTCTCACCTTTGTAGTATTGTCAGGGGTTGTCTGTTTTTGTCACAGGTGTGGATGGTTAGTTGTTCGGTTCAGAATAGATGTTCATTAGTTCCTCTTGATTATACATATATATATATATATATATACATACATATATATATATATATATATATATATATATGATATATGATTATATATATAAGATATATATATATATATATATATATATATGATATATTATTATATATATGTTATTTTTTTTAATGTTTTTATATGTTTCTATTTCTCCTCTTCTCACCTATGCGGTACTGTTTCCGTCACAGATGTGGGTGGTTATTTGTTTGGGGTGGTGTCTGTATGGTATAAGTGTCCACTGTAGCCAAAAACTTGATATATACATAAATATACATATATCTATTTTTTTTAATGGTGTTATACGGTTTTATTTCTCTTCTCACCTTCGTTGTATTGTCAGGGGTTGCTTGTTTCCGTTACAGGTGTGTGTGGCTAGCTGTTTGGCGTGGTGTATATTATAGGTACCATCCAGTGGTTCCCCTTGATTAGACTAAGCCTGAGAGGCCTCGAGTCGCAACATCAATAGAATAAATGAATTCTATCTGACAGCCACTGCTTATTTAGTTATCGTGTCAATATTCTATTCAACAGGAGTCGAATGTGCAGTCTGCTCGCTTAGGTTCTTGGAGAAAATGGAGAAGACAGTTTTGCCCCTTTTTTTTTGTTGTACATTTTGTTGTTGTTGTTGTTGATGCTGGGGACGATAGATATCAAAGGTAAATTGTTGTTGCTAACACGATGTCGGGGTTATTTTTTTTTATTTAGGTAGCTTTTTTCAGTATTCAGGTGTTCTTATAATACTTTTCAGGGAGGAAAATAACTATTCATCAATATATATCATGTGTACACAGTATCAATATACATCATATGTACACATATATAATTTACACTCGTACAAGCATACATATATAAATGCACGAATGTTTATATATAAATATATATATATATATATATATATATATATATTTATATATATATATACATGCATAGATCTGTATAAATTTATATACACATACATATATAGATATATGTATACACATGTACATATGAACATCATATATATATATATATATATACATATATATATATATATATATGTATATGATACATACGTACATATATACAAAATCAATATGTATTTTATGCGTACATATATATATCTTTCTGTATACGTACATCAATATTAATCATATGTATCTATTCATATCTACACTATACATACAAATACATATGAACGCCATATTTATATATGAATATAGGTGTACATTCATACACACACAAATTTATATACAAAATCAATGTCTATTATATGCACACATATATCATAGATATTCTTGTATACATGTGACAATATTAATTACATCATCTTCACTATACATAAATATGTATATCTGAATATATATATACATATAGATATATGTATACATGTATTTATACTATGTATACTTATATATATGCAAATATAAGCATATATGTAAATGTACATATATATGTATGTATATATATATACATATATATGTATATATATATATATATATATATATGCATGTGAACGCATATGTTGATATAGCAACACACAAGCATACAAACACACACATATATTCATACACTTGAACACATGTGTGTATATATATATATACATATATATATATATATATATATATATATATGTATATACATATATATTTATATATATAGATGCATACTTCTATATCTGCACTATTATGACATAGCAATTATCATATATCACCTATGTTAATGTAAATCTAGACATGCACACACACATATATGTATATTTATATATATATATACGTACATACAGTCATTCATACATACATATATACACACATATACACAACCGTATATATAGATAAGCATACACATATATACAATAATTAATACCAGATTATGCATGTCATCACTGTATTTTATATATATGGTATCATTGACTATATGAATAAATGAATATATATATATATATATGTATATATACATCCTAATGCAGATATTCAATGATTAATATATTACTGTTATTATAATATATATGTATATATATATATATATATATATATATATTATATATTACTGTACAATATATCAATTTCACACACATTCACACAAATATATATATATATATATATATATATATATATATATATATATATATATATTTTATTACCCTGCAATACTTAAATTGCACACACATACACACACAATATATGCATATATATATATATATATATATATATATATATATATATATATATATATATATATATATATATACGCATATATGTATATACTTATTACAGCATTTTTTTAAAATTAAATTTCTTGGGTATTATTATCAGTAGTACATATATAAATGAATATGATTAGATGAAATATATATTTATAGATGTGCAAAGAAATAAGTGCTGGTAGACACATTTTGAAGTTAGTTCTAACTAATGTTTCTTTTTTTAAATATTTACAAAAATACTCATCATGAAAAGAATGATTAATATTGATATTAATGCCCATCAATTGTGAAAAATAAATTCGCTCAGAAAATGGTATCTTCTTTGAAAATTTAGGATTTCATTGCAATTATTATACGTACTTGTTGAGTTTCCACATCAGCAGCAACTCATGGCTTCCAGGGGAGATCAAGTGACACCAAGTCTCCTCGATACTCAAGATATTATTATTTTTATTGTTATCGTTATTATTATCATGATGATGGAGGTGATGTTGTTTCAGTACTATAATGATTATGATCATAAAACTATTAGAGCAATTTTTTCTTTAGTTCTTGTTAAAATACTTAAATCGTTTTCTTCTCGTCTCTTTTTCAATTTCTTTTTATTCACGTACTTGAAAATATACAGCTGTCTCTTCTATCTAGGATGCAATCAATAGCACCCCAGATTATATAACTATTACCCTTTGAATCAACACCAGGAGGGATAATCAACACTGTTGGGGGTCATATACATGGTGGTCTACCCTCTCAGCTAAAAGGAAAACAAAAAACTCGAGAAAAAAAACAAACAATTCCAGAAACAAATGAACAAAAAAACGAAGCCAAAAAATCTTGTCATAAAAATAAGTGCATTTAAAAAAAAAATGTTTTTTTTTTTCTAATTCATACAGTTTTAATATGTCTGTATATTAACTTACTCTCTCTCTTCTTCGCACATAACATACACACATGCAAATATATTTACAAGCAGAGATGGCGTGTGGGACCAGCAAACTCTGCAATTGTTGGGGGCGTAGGAGCTTGGGGGGGGGGCAACATCGGATGTACCTTTTAAACCTTTCATTTTTGTGTGGGGTGCAAATTTGGATGAGGGGGTGCTGTCAGACATAGTGCTACTACTGCTACAAATATGCATAAATTTATATGAACATTTGTGTGTGTGTGTGTTCGTGTGTGTGTGTGTGTGTGTTTGCATGTGTGTGTGCGTATGAATTTCATAATTTTAGTTGGACAATATCAAGAGACGGTTTTGGATCTCATACTAAGGAATGAACTTGCTGTTAATGGCTTGCAATGCCAACATAAATACTATATATTTTGATACTTATTGCTTACTTAGGATTTGTGGGTCTCTCACTGAGGATGGAATCCATTATCAATAATTGATTTGTTAAACACTAAAACACAGTGATAGATAGATAGATAGATAGATAGATAGAGAGAGAGAGAGAGAGAGAGAGAGAGAGAGAGAGAGAGAGAGAGAGAGAGAGAGAGAGAGAGAGAGAGAAAGGAAGAAGGAAAAAAAAAGAAAGGTGAAGAGTGAGACAGTGCCTGTTGTCAAGCGACAACTTTGTGCAAGTCTCGGGGCGCAGGCCCTTCGCTGGCGTAGCGAGTTCGATCCTCACTAGGTGCCTTACTGCAGCAACTACGTGCCTGAGGTAAAGTAAGCTTAATAAAAAAAAGCATATTCACCGAGTTAGAGAACAAGAGGCTTCGTAGATGTAATTAATTACCTACATAGATAGGAAAGACAAAAATACTTGACACTTAAATTTGTAATTATGATGAAATGTTACTCATACTCAGACCCCCGCCCCTTAGATTCTTTGTGGGGTACAGGGCCACAAGTACACCGTGCTGGGTAATGTTGCTGACGTTTTAGTGGTGAGCATTTTTTTTTTTACTGGATGGATTCACTAGCCTAGAGCCAAACTTCCTCTTTTGCACAGACTCGGCTGAACCTCGAACCTGGTCCGCTGATTCCATACTGGTAACCATTAGGCTGCTCGCACCTCCTGTTAAAGATTCCAGCTTTTACTAAAATCTCACTGAGTCATCTGTCTATCGCAGTCTGTTATTTCTTTCTGCAGATGTCATGAATTTTTAGAAACTGGCAACTAAGACTGTCACCAAAATTGTTAATGTAGGTTTTTTTTCAGTTTTTTAGTTTGTCTGGCTGGCTGGCTGGCAGGCTGGCAGACTGGCAGGCTGGCAGACTGGCAGGCTGGCTGAGCTATGTATGTATAGAACAAACTATGTGTACAGAACACACCAATAGAGTTAGAGGGCTGAAAATGTAAATATTTACTCATTATGTCTTGAAGAAAAACGTTTTTTTGGTCTTTCAAAGATCCCAACCCCTAAAAAGGTTTTTTGTGAGGGTTTCAGTTTACAATGAAAACTTCTATTAAATTGATCCCTTAGTTTGTGTCCAGCAGCATTCATACTTGTTTTTTTTTTAAAATTCTGACTTCTTTTGCGATCACCGCCCAACAAAATACGTGAAAAGTAACTTGTTCATTTATATCCCCTTTCTCCAATTTTTTGAACCGATCATCCCCAACACAGCATACAGTCAAATGATGTTGGTCACGTGACAGTTTCTACCGAGTGACTAACCAGACCTGTCATAAATTCATATGAAGATCAGAGATAATAAAAAAAGAAAAAAAAAAGAAAAGAGAGAACGAACTTCAGCAAATATTTCATATCTATAAAGAATTACTCTAGGAGGTTGCAGTGAAGGATCCAGGATTTTGAGCTTGGGGCCGGGGTTCAAATTTCGAGTAGGTGGCTGATCAAAATGGAAAAGAAATATTATTACAAATAAATACGTGAAAAGGGAAATAAATTTTAAACATCGGAAACAAGAAAATAGTATACGAAACAGCATTTTTTTATTTTCACTCACGTTCAAGTCGTAGTTTTTTTCTTTAGAACTAGAATTGACAAAAGAGTA
>OY735226.1:19383524-19411024 GCA_963457665.1 Thysanoteuthis rhombus
ATGTTTCAGCTCCAAAAGTGACTATTGGGAGGATGCATTGGTTATACACCATTCTCTTTAGGATTAATGGGATCTTATTATTTTTGAAGGTTGAGCTAGCTCTACCAAAGGCTTGCCATCCTAGTGTGATTCTTTGCTTGATTTCGTCTTTGGTTATTAATAGAAATAAGAACCTTTAGAATCTACATGTTTTTGCCAACAAGAAACAAGAACTAGATTCTGAAAGCATTGAATTCTCGGGAGGCATTTTGAACCGCTGCTTCGTAGTTGAAGACTTTTCCGTGCAGAAAGTGGTCGAAATTCTGGAAAAATTGATAGTTGGTCGGTGAGTTATCTGGGTGAGGAAGAGTTTCATAGCCTAGTTCACTCAATTTTTGCAGGGTTATTCATAAAACATGTGATTGGACATTGTCTTGGAGAAGAATTGGTCCTTTTGGATCAACCAATATTGGGTATGAATGTTACGGTTTTTGAAGCACTTTGTTGATTCTCTCGCGATATTTTTGCCTGAATTCAATAATTCACCGTGGATGATTCCACATTATCATCATCAGTCTTTTAACATCCGTCGTTGGACATAGACCTTCCCCAGGATTCGCCACAATTCCCTATCATGGGCATCGCGGAGCCAGTATTTCCTGAATCTGTCCAGTTCATCTCTCCATCTTGTGTTCTGTCGGCCTCAGTTTCGTATGTGATCTCTGGGGATCCATGTTGTGAGACATGATGTCCATCGGTTGTCTTTCCTTCTTGCAACATGGCCTACCCATTGCCATTTGAGTTTTTTAATAGTTTCTATGATGTCACGAACACCTGTTTTCTTCCTTATATATTGTGCTGTCTTGTGATCTCTCCATGTGAGGTTGAGCATGATTCTCTCATGCACACGTTGCATACTTCTCAGTTTGTAGGTCTGTCTCTTGGTTAGGTTCCATGTTTCAGCTCCATAAGTGACTATCGGGAGAATGCATTTGTTGTACACTCTTCTTTTTAGGATTATTGGGATCATCTGGTTCTTGAGAATGCAGACCACCAAACAATGACTATAATCTTTTTTTGATGGTGGTTTTGTTTGGGGAAGTGTTCCAGTGTTTCACTTCTGTCAAGCCATTGCCTGGAAAACCATCGGTTGGTTCTACACAATCCATTTTCATCACAGGTCGCAATGTGATGCAGAAATTGTTTCTGTCTAGCAAAAGAAGTGTAGAGCCGACTTGGTGACAGCAATTTTTTTATTTCTGTTCAGCTCATGCGGAACCTTTTGTTGAGCTTTTTAGCTTTTTCAATTTGGTGCCAACATTGAAGGACTGTTAAATGGTCAAGGTTTAGTTCCTCTGCAACCTCTTCAGCTGTTGTCATCAACATTAACTTTCATAAATAATAAAGAGTTTCAGATGTAGTAATCAGGCTCATCTCCTTTTTGAAATTGTCAACTTTCTTCAGATCATCTTGTTTGATTTATGTTCATTTTCTCACATATGTGTATATATATATATATATATATATATATATATATATGTATATATATATATATGTATATATGTATAAGTTAACTATATTTGCTCTGACAAAAAATCTAAAACTCAGGTTTTACTATACCAAGTCATCATGAACTCTTTCTGATGATGTTGGGAAAAATTATCACTACTAAAATACAATACAACTGATCACCTATGGATTCAACTCTTGATTATTCAAAAAACTATATATATATATATATATATATATATATATATAGTCTAGAAAGCTTAACAGCTCTAAACATCAAAAATTAAAAAAACTTTATCAAAGAACTTTTTCAAAAAAACCTTTTTATTTAATTTTTTTATATCATATATATATACATGTATATGTACATGTATGTATACATATATATATATATATATATATATATATACATATATATATATATATATATATAAGAGAGAGAGAGAGGGAGGGAGAGAGAGAGAGAGAGAGAGAGAGAGAGAGAGAGAGTGAGTGTGTGTCTAGAAAGCTTTACAGCTTTAAACAATGAAATAACTTTTTTCCAAACTTTTTTTGTGTCATTTCAGTCATTATCCCATTATCTCTTAATGTAATTTATGCAATTTTCTCTGGTGTTTTTTTAATGCTTTATGAAGAATTTGATATTATAGTACTATATATGTATATATATACATATACATATACATGTAAATATATGTATGTATAAATATATGAGAACAATGTAGACCTGAAAGAAGATGCAGATAAGTCATCAGTCGCATTGAGAGATTGGTAGATTGATAAAGTTGAGATACAAGCTGAAACTGAAATGAATGAATTTCCAAGATTAATGAAAGAATAATGAAGATTAACATCAAAATGTGACGATGATCCTTACATGAAGAGACATTGGATAAGAGAGAGAAAGAAAATTCTTTGATATAAAATGCATAACAAAAGCGAAATGATCAATAAATAAATGAAGGACAACCACACTGTAATGTAGATAATAAACATTATAAGAATAATCATTAATAATAAAAGTTAGGATTGTAATGATATTGCTATTGATGTCAAGATCCAGTTATAAGAAAGATATTAGAAGAAGAAGGTGTCTGGCTAGTCACTCAATAGAAACGTCACGTGACAAATGCCTTTTGGTAGCATGCAATGTTGGGGGTGATCAATTAAAAATTGGGAAAAGCGGATGATCAATGAAGAAGTTACTTCCCTTGCCATTTGCTGGGCAGTGATCAATAAATAAGGTCTGAATTTCCGAAATTCCTAGGTATCAGTTTAGGATAAACTTACATTGCGAATTCAACTTCAATCTAAAAATGTATTGTTGAGGGGAAATTTTCAAAAAACAAATCTTTTTGTTCCTGACATAAAGGGAAAATATTAAAATTGTTTACACTTTAACTCTGCAGCCAGCTAGCCAGCTAGTCAGCCGGACCAACTCAAAAACTGAAGAAAATTATGTGAACATTTTTGGCCGACTGTTTCTAATGATGTCAAGAAGCAGTTTAACAAAATGATTCGAAGAAAAATGAGCATTTTGGATATCAGAAATATTTAATAGAAGTAAAATAAGGACCAAAATATTGAATCAATAGAATTATAATTCTTTTATTTCATTTTCCCCACTTCATTTAATATCATTACAGGAATACCTTGAATATTATGGTTTTCATGTAGTACAGTTAGGGTACCATGGTATAAATTAATGTAACTAAGTTTATGTTGGGATAAAAACACATTCAATTATAATAAGACCTTGAACAATAAAGTTTTGAATAGTACAGAAAAAGTTTGAAAAAATCAAGCTCACAAATCAAGGTGTATCTGTATTTGTACTTATTGAGTTTTGTCACAATTTGTGACAGATGGCTTACACCGAAGATCAAGTGACAGAAAGTTTCCTCAATATTCTTGAACTCTCCTCATGGTTTTCAGTTTTATTGTTCTCTTGATGATCTTGAATCTCCCTCGAATATCCAGTTCTTCTAACATTTTTGCTTAACTTTTTGGAACTATTTGAAGCGCTCCAACACAATGGACATAACTGTCACCTCTATATTTTACAACTTTTTCACTTTTCTGTCGAGGTGTAAGTATTTGTTCAGCTTTTCACTTTCAATTTTACTCCGTGTTCTGCAAAGACTGCAATGTCTACTATCTGGCAAATTTTTCTTTCACCTTTTTTACAATAACTAAATCTGGTCTTCTGCCTTGGATTTGGTGATAGATTTGACTCTCCAACTCCCAGAGAATTTCATACTTATTTTTTCTCTGAGAGAGATTTTGGTTTGTGCATGTATCTTTGGTTTGTATGGTCAAATCATGGTTGTTTGCACAGCTTTTAATGGATCATGTTCCTTACCAGGGACGGAAATATGGTGTTGGGGTCGAGAGTTAACGAGGCACAACATATTCTTACTTCTCAATTTCCAGTATTTTGTATGTTCAATGTCTACTAATAGGAATATCACGGTATACCTAGTTCCCCAAACTCATTCCGATCACTACTCCTCACTCGGTCATACCTGTCTTCGTATTCTTTCTGAGGAGTTGACTTGTTGCCTTCATTCATTATATGATCGATAGTCTCATCCTGATGTCACATGTTATTTAATTGATATTTTTCAGTGTCATGTCTGTCTTGGTTTTCGTACAATTGCCATTCTGTTCCGTAAAAAAAAAGAGCCCTCTCCTTTCCTTACAGATTGTATCTCCTGAAAAAGGCTGTAGAATGGATTGGCAGAAACATTGTTGTAACAACATCACTAATAAAAAGAATGAGTTTAATTGTCAAAACAGATCTCGGAAATTAGATTTTATTTCTACAGTTTGCATCAAAATATATACTAAATAATGAGTGTGCGTGTGTGTGTGTGTGTGCATGTGTGTGTGTATGTATACATGTGTGTGAGTGTATGTATGTATGTCACTTATGAACAGTTTGATAGATCTTGTTAAACTTGCAGGTGAGTTCACTGCAAAAGTAATTTTTTTGCTCTGATTAGAGTTGAGATTTTAATTTTTATAATCTAATTTTTTTTTACTTTTTGACAGGTGGAACAAATCAAATTTCAATTTCCTTGTGTACAAAACATAAAAACATACGTAATGAATTTTAGAAATAACAATGATCATTAACATCATATTGTATATTAATCAACCGAATCAATTTTTAATTTGATGATATTACTATTGAATTTAGATTTAAAACTCTGCCATTAAATTTCCTCTATGCATGTACATGCAAATATAATTATTTCAAGTCCAGAGTCATATATACATATATATATACACACTCACACACACATGTATATATGGACCGAATTTGAGCGATATATTTTCTTACACACAATTCCCCATCCACCAGAGTATTCCATTCCAGAGATGGAAGAGCATTGCTATATAGCTTATAATGGATGAGGTAACCTACTTAAAGACTGCTCAACCCTGAAGAAGGGAGTGTTAAATATAATGATGATTAATAATTGAGTCATCCACAGACAGCTGTTTCATTGTAAGCTGGTAAGATCATTACTAGGAAACTATCTATTCTATTCAACTTATGCCTAAAACAAAGTAAAGTCCTTGACATGACGATGGGAACACTGCAATCATAATGCTGTTATATAGAAAAAGGAAACCTGAAAGCACATTTAGAGACTAATAAGTCTACTCAACTGCATCTACAAACTTTTTACAAAAATCATTACCAACCAAATCACCAAAAAGCTAGATGAAAATCAACCATGGGAGCAAGCCGGCTTTAGAAGAATCTACTCTTCCAACTCTTCATAGCCTGCCTTTAAGATGATCTTCTAAATCCTAGAATAGGAAAATGAAGGAATCAGAATAGATGCCATGGACCATCTTCATTTGATAAATCAACTAAAAGAGAAAGCAGCAGAATACAAAATGCCACTTGCTGTAGCATTTATTGTCTTCAAGAAGGCCCCAGACTCGGTGGAAATTTCTTCAGTCACAGAGGCTATCATGCTATAAGGGTGAGACCCCATGTACATCAGAGTACTGCAACATGTATACAGTCTCGGTAGCTTGTTTATCAATCAACATAAAGACTTGGAGCCCTTTCAGCTCAAAAAAGGGATGCCACAAGGTGATACCAGCTTACACAAACTCTCCACAGTCTGTGTCAAGATGATCTTCTGAAACCTAGACTGGGAGAATGAAGGGATCAGAATAGATGCCAAGTATCTGAGTGACCGCAGATCTGCAGATGACATTGTCTTTTTTGCTGAGAATTTTCAATAATGCTCGATGAATTGGATGACGAAAGCAAAAAAGTCGGCTCTCATATGAAAAAACAAAGGTCATATGCAACAATAACATTGGAAATAAACTCACAACAATCAAAACTGAAAACGCTGAACTCAAAAAAATTAACCATTACATCTACCTAGGATAATAAGTCTCCATGAAATCCTCAAAAGAAGAAGAAATCAAGCATAGAATCACTCTAGGATGACAAGCCTTTGACAGAGCAAGCTCAACCTTCAAATCCCAGTCCTGAATACAAGAGTATACAAATAATGCATTCTCTTGATAGGCACCTATGGAGCTGAAACATGGAATCTGACTAAGAGACTGATCCTCAAACTGAGAATCATGCAATGTGCACAGGAGAGAATCATGCTCAACCTCATATCACAAGACAGCAAAATATATCAGGGAAGAAACAGGGGTCTGAAACATCATAGAATCCATTTGAAAACCCAAATGGTGATGGGCTGGTCACGTTGTAAGAATGGCAAACCACCGATCGACATCACAACTCAAAACATGGATCCCCAGAGATCATATGAATAGCTGAGGTTGGCAGAATACAAGATGGAGAGATGAATTAGACAAATTCAGAAAGTATTGGCTCTGACGTCTGGTAAATCCTGGGAAATGTATAGGTCAAACAATGGATGAAAAAAAGATGATGATAATGATGATGCTAAAGGTTTTAGCTCCTGTCTAGGTACAGCCTCTACTTCTAAGATTCTGCTCTAGTGTGGCTGTCAGGGTTCTTCTGGACTGTTCGTGTCACCTTCTTCGATTGGCTGGGAGCCACTTAACCAAGTAACTCAAGCAATTGACTAGCAGGGCAGGGCGTTGATACTTATAATGTGTTCAAAGAATTGCAGGTGTCGAGATTTCCCTGCTTGCTTAGTGGCCTCTGCTGCGTCTTTTGTAACACGTCCTCATTTCCTGTTTTGTCGCAAGAATTTTTGATGTGAAGTCTCCTGGTTATTGCAATAGTACTCTTCTATGTTTTGCCACCATAAGAAACATCTATACTAGTTTTGATGCGACCAGACGGTATTGATAAAATCATGAATATAGTCTTCTTGGATTTTCTGTGTTTTTTAAAGGGGTTATGCACACCATGCAAGCTTTATACCGATATTTGCCTCAAACTCGGTTTCAATGTGAAGCAGTTAAGGTATTGCTGAATGAATTAATGTAACAAAGCATTAGCTGAGAAAGAAACGTATTTAATTATAATGAGACTTTGGGCAGTACCACTTAGAATAGAATGAAAAATTTTGTAAAGTTTGTAAAAGCTTGATTTTTTTCGGAAATTCACCTGAAGAATCATGGAAGCATCACGAAGGAACGTGTTGAAAATGTCCACTTGGACTTTCCCCAAAGGATAGCAACAGTCTTGGCAGCGTTTGATGTGGGAGGTTATTGGTGAAGTTTGGGATGAATTAAAAGGCAAACAATAAATCTTAAGAAATGTCCTTTATTTGTTAAAAAACAAGTTGGATATTGTGAAGGCTTCTTGTGAGAAATCAATTAAAGGATATTGACTGCATGTTGATATGTTATTGTTTGCTGAAGTCAGCTTTATTATAAACCAACCATAATGATTGAAATACAGAATGCTTATAAAGAAGATCATAGGGAAAGTAGTTACCATAATGCTTCTGATGATGGTGCTCATGATGATAATGATTATATTTCCAATGATGATGCTGATGACAACTGGCAAGTGATGGAATTGATGGTATTGATGGTTGCAGAATCATCCACATCATTCCAATCATATTTTTCTCAAACTTGAGATGATTAATTTCCATCAAAAGATGGGCAAATTTTAAAAAAAAAAAATATCACATAAAAATGTCAGTAAAATTTCTTGATAACTTTTTAAAGATTTTTTTCTTTGTAAAAAAAATCATTTTAATGAAAAGTAAAAAAAAAGTCTTTTTTTTTTTCAAATTTGAAATACCCCCTGTGATTTCAGCACTTTCGAATAACAACTCGACTATCTCCACCCACTCTCTTATTAGTTTTGTACTAGCTTTTTTTAAATAGTTTTTGACGTCCTTACTGTCAGCGGGGAATTCCTCTTCCTTACAAGTCCTCAGTACCCCGGAAAGATAGCCCAGTTTCTGAAGCATTAAACTAAAGATCATGAAATTTCAGGTTCAATTCCTATAACAAGCAGAAACTTATATTGATTTTATTTTTTCAGATTATTAGGTATAGCATTGTCGGCCATTATTAATTTTGACTTGTGGTTTCTTTTATCTTAATTGCCGTTGTTTTCTGTCACAACTACTCAAACCGACAGTCTATAGCAGTGAGTAAACAGTGAGATCGTGTTTCACTGAAAGCTTATCCTTTATTTTCACTTTGCACTACTTACTAATGGCAGTAGAGTGACATTCTGAACTGTTGAGATAAAAAGCAGTTGAAATCAAGATGAAAGAAATACTCGGCAAAAATTAATGATGGTTGACAATGCTTCATGTAATAAGAAATAGAGTCAAGATAATATTGCTTTCTTAGAATGTTGGGCAAAACTCTTCATTGTTCAAAATTAATAAATTTAAAACTCGTTAACTGCTCATGACTTTGGAAAAGGCTGAAAACCTAAATCCTCTCCTTTCTCTCAATACAGTTCAATGAACAAGGGTTGATAGCTTCGTGGTTAAAGCGTGGGACTGGCAGACTGAAGGTGTTTGTTCCATCTTGAGAATTCTTTGATTAATATCACCAACTTGCAGTGTCTCCTTTAACACTTACATAGAACCCCCTTCACCTGGCCAAGTAGCAATAATATATTAGGTCCACCTATTAACCAAAAGAAAAGAGAAATCTTTTCTACAGAGATTGAAAAAAGATAAATAATATAGTACTATCAATTTAATAAAAAGTACACAATTTTCAAAACGTAAAATGATTTATAAATCTGTTGATTCACATTGCATTAGATTGTTACATGGAATATTGTTTTTTTTAATAGTAAGATGAAGAATATCTATCTATCTATCTATCTATCTATCTATCTATCTAATCATTTGTTTATACCTCAGTCTGTTCATATCTATCTCTGTCAATTCATATCTATGTCTACTCATACATATCTATCCCAATCCATTCATATCTGTCTATTCATATCTATCTATCAATCTCAGTATGTACTTCTCTCTCTCTATATATATATATCTCACTATGTTCATACTTATCTATCTATTCCTATCTATCCATCAGACTGACATATTAAAATAATATGTTGCCTAAAGAAGATGCATGTTTTAGAACTCTCTTAAAAATTCTTTTTGACCTGTATTTTTCTTATTATATTCTAATCCTGCTTCAATTATTCACTTTCCATTCCTTCTCGTATTTCTCTGAAATTGAATTCTCATTGTCATTTGAAAGGGTTCTAAATCTGTCAAGTTTTTGTCTCAAGATATCCAAATTTCTTTGATGAAAGAATGTCACTGTTAATTATTTCTTTTTACTTGTATTTATTCTATCATATTTTCATTGCTTGTTTACACTTAGTATAAGTTTGTTACACTCAAAATGTCGTTGTTTGAATAGTCAGATAATACAATCAACAAAAAACGGTATATATTCAAACAAAATATAACCCATTTGAAGCATTAACTTTTTATGATGATTCTCTAATAATGATATGCTATCAATGTAAAATTCCTTTGGTTTAGTGGTTATAAATTCAGGAAAAACATGAATTATGACTTCCCTATTATTGAATGTTTTGAAGTACAAAATACTTGCGAAGATGATAATCTGTCGGAGAAATGTCAGTTGAATATGGAGAATGCTGCAAGACTTCATATCCTATTCCTCTAAGCTTAGATACAGTCAGGTGAAAGGTGTGGGGCGTTGGACCGTCATGGAACATTTAATTTAGCTAATTTTTGACATTATCAGCAAATTTAGTAGCATTATGTCCAAATTTAAAATGGTACTTGAAAATCAGTCTAACTTTTTGGTTGCTGCTAAGAGCTTAAAGACCTCCAATAATAACAAAGTATGTCTCGATTTACATTGATTCTGCAAAAATGCCATCATATAAGTAAATCTTTCTTTATAGCATTATTCTTTATGATGTGAAAAAAAAACCCATCTCATATATAACAACCTGATACTTGAATTAAATCTCAGGCTTGGCAAATTTACAGTAAAGAAGTTATTCTTAACAGTCTTATGTTGTCTGAATCATTAAGATGGAGTGTTTTCATTATTATTCATTTCAGATTAGTCAATCACCGCCACCCTAAACAGTTTAAACACTGCTGCTGGGTTTTGGGTCATTCACGTGTTCTGACATATATATGTGTGTATCCATCTATCTTTCTATCAATCCGGGCTTTGCTCAACCCTAACTGTTCACAGAAGAAACTAGAAATTTTGCACACACACTCTCTTCAATGAGTAGAGAAAATGTTTTTTTTTGTTTTTTTAAAATCCTCCCAATTGGCTTTTTTGAGGGGGTTTCAATATATAATGCAATTTTATCCTAAATTGATCCTTTAATTCAAGTCCATCACTACTTAATTTACAAGGTAAAAAGAAGCTTATTATAGGTGGGGGTGAGTCATAATTTCCCTTGGTATGCTAGTTTGTTTTTCATGGTTTTTACCATCATGCTTAAATCATTTTACATTTAATGATCACTTTGGGAACAACATGAATTGTAAGTAAAGAAGTAACCTCCAACGAGATTCGGACATGCATCATTTTTCCTTCGGAGCCCATCTGATATGATCAACACCTAAGTGACTTGATCACCGAGACATATCAACAAAAATTTAGTCATACATTCTTACTTATCAATTTTCTCAATACCATATTGTTTGTTTACACCAAGATGTAGTAGTGGACATAAAAGTCTCAAGCTGTGAGTATGATTTTTACAGAGTGCTTGTCATTTGTGGCCTTGAACCAGACTTGGTAAAGTTTGGTTAATCTCCGTGTTCCTCATTGAATGAAAGATTACAGAAGATTAAGAAGATTTATGCATTAGTTAAACTCAAAGAAATTCAGAACTCCCTTCAGAAAGAGAATCCACTGGTCTCAAAGTTCAAGCAAAATATTTTAAGCAGCATATTCGACCCTGAGATAGGGTGTTGGCTTCTCACCAGACACATTAATTTGCTAAAAAAAAAACGAAAGGAAAAGGAAAAGAAGGAATAGGTCTAGTTAGTCATTCACTAGAGACCATCATGTGACGAATGTCTATTGGGAGCATGCCATGTTGGGGTTGATCAATTAAAAAGAATTGTAAACCGGGCTGATCAATGAATGTTACTTGTCTTGTCTCCTATTGGCCAGTGATCATTAAAAATGTCTGGATTTTCTAAAAACAAGCATGAATGTTGCTGGACACAAACTACTGATCAATTCAGCATAAACTAACATTGCAAATTGAACCCCTTCTGAAAACCTATTGAGAGGAAAATTTTAAGAGACCGAAAACGTTTTCCTACACATGGTACGGAGTAAACGTTGAAATTTTCACACCCCTAGCTCCATTCGTACAGCCTATGTATGTGATACATATATACAAAGCCAGTCAGATAGACCCACTTAAAAACTGAAGAAACCTATGTAGAGACTTTTGGTGACAGATCTTGATTGACGGTTTCGAAAAGGAATGAAAGAGAGAAAGAAAGAAAATAATTGGTTTGCTGTTTTTTTTCCCCCCAAAGTAGTGAAATTATTTCTGGAGTTACTCTCCAGAAAAAGTGATTTTGCATAATCAAAAACAACAGATGTCTTTGAGTTTACTGAATGGTCTCTGTTTTGGGTAATCGGTTCCTGGAAATCGTCAAAAGGTTCACGGGGTACGGAATGCATTTTCTGAGTCTACCCAGGGTATAACCCGTCTGTTAATACGATACCCTCCCCATCTGGCGAAGGGCAGAGAGTGAATAATAACCAGCACCTCGATCACATGGAAATGTCTGTGAAAACATCTTTTTTTCTAATTTAAAAAGTCACTATTAAAAACTCTTTAACTTGAACAAACGATTTTTTGGAAAAAAGTACAAAAAGAATTTTAAGCATTTTAATCGTTTTAGTTGTTTTTCTAAGCATCTGTGGTTTTATAAAGAAAGTTTTGGGGTTTTCTTAGAGAACAAGAACAACTCAAAGATTGAAAAATGTCCTTTTCTGTCCTTCTTATTTAAACAAAATGTATTTGGACATGCCCATAAGCATAGGCGTAGCAAGAGTTCTCAACACCCGAGGTCACTTGCACTATATCCTACGGGATGGCATAATTAATAATTCATCATCATCATCATCATCATCATCATCATCATCATTATTTTTTTTATTGTCCACCGTTGGACATAGTCCTTCTCCAGGATTTGCCACATCTCTCTATCGTGAGTGTTGCGGAGCCAATCTTTTCTGAACCTGTCCAGTTTGTCATGCCACCTCATTCTCTGCTGGCCTCAATCTGCGTTTGATTTCTAGGGATGCATGTTGTGAGTCATGATGTCCATAGGTTGTCGACCATTCTTGCAACATGGCCAGCCCATTGCGATTTGAGTCTCCTAATGGTTTTTACGATGTCTCAGACTCCTGTTTTTCCCTTAATTATATGCCAGAGACGCTGATAGTGTCATGGTTGGCATATCTGTCTCACACGCAGAAGGTCCTGGGTTCAATTCCCAGTATAAGCGAAGAGAGAGGAAAACTCTTTATCAGAGCAACTTCCCCTGTGCACTCAGCAGCTAATTGAGTACACTCTAAGCTGTGTGTTTAGGGTTGAGGTGCCCCTTTGGAGGACTTGTATTTTGCCAAAGGGGTTAGTCATTATAGGAATAAAGTCCTGGTCCCTACCAGACTTGGCACTTGCTAGGATCACTAAGCTGACGCATGCAACAGAAACCGGTACTTTGTCACCTGCCTCCGTACTCGATTCATTGTTGTCACTTGAGAGTTGTACCCTTCCACACCAGTGCCCAAGGGAAACTGCCCCCTCTGGACCAAACCCCCTCTTGTTATATGTTCACCCATAAGAACACAAATCAATGTAAAAGATTAATAAATGAATAAAAAATTTCATAAATAGATAGCTAGGATAATGAAAAATACATAAGTTGATTTAATACATGGGTCGATTCAATTGACTGATAAATTGATAAGGTCTGGTTAGTCACTTAATAGAAACCGTCATGCAACAATGCCACTTGGTAGTATGGTCGGTTGGGAGTGACCATTTAAGAAAAAGAAAAAATGGTTGGTCAATGAATAAGTTTCTTCTCTGGTCTTTTGTTGGGCAGTGATCGCTAAAAAACTCAAAATTTGAAAAAAAAAGAATGAATGCTGGCGGCCATAAACCAATCGTCCAATTTAGCATAAACTTACATTAAACCCACCAAAGATCTATTATGGAGAGGAACTTTCAAAATACGAATAAAAAACGTTTTCTTCTAGACATAATAAGGAACAAATGTTTAAATTTTCAGCTCTCTAGCTTATTGGTTAAGCTTGTATGTATGATACATACATACCTACGTTGCCAGCTAGATGGATTCAAAAACTGAAGAAACCAGTATTGGCAGTTTTGCTGACAGTTTTAGTTAATGGTTTCTTGAAGATTGATGGATCAATGAAATTAGACAAGTTGGTTGATAAATAAATTGATGGCTCATTAAATTGACTGATGAATTAATAGAACAAAATATAGAACACATATATATATACATATATATATATATATATATATATATATATATATATATATATATATATATATATATATATATATATATATATATATATGCATATATATATATATATATATATATATATATACATATGTATATGCATATATATATATATATGTATATATACATATATATATATATATATATATACATGTATATATATATATATATATGTATATATGTTTATATGTGTGTGTTTGTATCAAGAAATGGACACATGTGGTTTGAGAGGATGATTATAAATTGCATTATATCATATGGAAATTTATTTGGAAAGATCTCCTGTCATTACACAGTTAATGCATCACTTGCCCTAGACAATGTAAATAGGATAAACAATTAAAGAGCAGTCCCATTTTCTTCAATTGTTTATTTTACTTATGTTCTCTTGGGCAAGTGATGCATCAATGGTATAATGATGGGAGATCATCTCAGATAAGTATTTTTATAATATAACACAATTCATAATCATATATATACGTGAATGTATACATATATATATATATATATATATATATATATATATATATATATATATATATATATATATATACATATATATATATATATATATATATATATATATATATATATATATATATATATATATATATATATATATATATATATATATATATATATACATATGTATATATAGACTGTGTATTCAGGCTGCTGTCTTAACCATAGACAAGGAATTTTTTTTTTGTTCATGTCCAAGAAAATACCTTTCTTGACGTAATGAATGTGAATAAATATTGTTCATATTTTGGATCTAGCATTTTTGATGACACTTTTATCCATTATTATGATGTCATTTTGAAAAACTATTGAAGTTACTTGATTTTTAAGATTTTTAACTTTTAAAATCAGCATTGCAGCATTACATACATACATTTTATTACAAGTAGTACTTGAACAATATCTTTTAGCTATCACTCTGGTTATCCAGGCACAGATTAAGTCAGGCTATAGCGAGGTCAGGATTCCTTTGTCATCACTTGGGTAGAAAATGTTCAAAATTTTTTATAGATCTGGATAAAAACTTCATAAATTAAAAAAACGCAAAATAAACTCAAGTAATCATCAACTAACCTCCAAAACAAACATTTATTGTTTTGTTTTTCATTTATTATAAGTAAGATGTCTTCTTAATTTTTTTCAATCACTGCTACCCACAACAGACCGGTTTGATCACAGTTGCTGGGTATAAGTTATTTATGTATTCTGACATTTATCTATGCACCTATCTATACTTTACTTAACAATTACTGTTCAGTAGTGAAAATTAAAAATTTTGAGCACACACCCCTTTAGAGACATTAAGAGTTTTTTTGTCTTTTGAAAATTCCCCTCCAAAATTGGTTTTAGTGGGGGTTCAGTATGCAATGTGAGTTATGCTAAACTGATCCGTACTTTGTGCTTGCTTTTTTTAATTCCTAATTTAGACATTTTTTTAGTACTTAAAGCCCAATGAAAGGCAAAAAAATTAACATATTCATTGACCCCTTTTTCCAACTCATTAATTGATCATCCCCAAAACAGCATATATAGGTGATGGTGATCCATAATTTTCCTTGGAATGCTAGTTATTCATTGGTTCCTTGCTAAATTCCTATGATTAATTATTTCACTTTACTCTTTTGTCAGTTTCAGTGCTAAAAATCCATGGCTCAAATGTTAGTGAAAAATCCTTGTTTCAGATGTTTGCAATTCGTTTTCTTTTTTCAAACATATATTTGTAAAAAATAGTTTTTTATATTTGGACCCTGCCCTTCTATCCTGTTCAAAATCTTGGATCTGTCTCCATAATTTTTTTTGTTTTAATTCTTGAACTAGACTCCTAAGATATGATACTGCAGGCGGAAGCAGATTTTGAGAGTTAATTTCACCTCATAGTCATTCTTGGGAAGAAAAGTAAGAAATTGAAGGCTTTTCCTCGAGGCATGTCTATAAAGTGCAGATAATACAATCTTGAAAGCTTAAATATGATTCAATCAAATTTGATCTCTATTACTTTGAGCCTCGTCTTTCAAATAAAGACTTAAATGTTGGTCAGACATGACGACCAATAGTTTCTACACATGTGGAAACTTGATTCTCGTTCTTAATTCAATATGAGATCAAAGTTCAAACAAAGGACTTAAAATATTATTCAGAAAGGAAAGAATGATCAAAATGAAAATGAAACAAAGTTTTAGTTTTATTCAACTGAATTTGAAAATCAGATTTGATCTCTGCAATGTGCACTTGTTTGATTATCTAAACACCTACATAAAAGTAAAAGGAGAATTTATCTGTCTTTCTGGTTCATAGTGTCTCAACTTTGAATCAGTATATGTGAAAGTTAGGAACTTTTAACACATTTCACCATACAAAGGTGAATCAAGAAGTCTGTTGTCTGACACAGATATTGGGTAAATTTTGATCTGAAATTTACACTATGTCATCTAAAGATTAGATTAAGTGTGTTGACCATGAAGGAGATTATGTTGAGAGATAGATATTTATTATAAAATAAATGCCTTTTTTTTATCGTTAGACTATAGGCATTGATATAACTATGTATTGGTCAGGAATTAGTGTAAGGTTGATAAATATAAAAAGGCTGGATTTTGAATACTAATTTTCATTTGGAAGATTGGCTCAGCACCAACTTCTTATTTAATTTTCCCTATTGGCCTTCTGCTGTACTAAGTTTAATTGAGTTACTATCAACATTCTAGCCATATGCTAAAGCTGACTGCATCAGTGTTTTGTCCCCCTTTTTCATTTCTTTGGAATTCTTTTGGGTTGAGGAGAACTAATTTTTAAAAGGAAATATAAATACACTTTATTCAAAATCATATGATAAAGGGTGATGATGATCCTTGAAAGCTGAATTGACCTGGACAAAGATGGATAAAATTTTGGTATATTATTTTTTTCTTTCAAAATAAAGGTAAAAAAGAGATGATGATATTTGTGTTATTAAAGAAATATGTCTTAGATCTAGAGAGGAAAAAAATTAAATTTATTCATCTCATTGATAGAAATAAATATTGAAATACTATGAATAGCAGCCATTTTTTTTTCCTTTTTTGAGAGAGTTTTGTTTTTGTTTTTTAGTGGGAGTTGGAAAGAAGAGAGTTTAAATTAAAACAAACAACAAAGCACACGGCGAACAAGATGTTAAGCAAGCCAAATTATATTTCCGAATAAATCATAAAAGTTGTTTGAGCTAAACATTTATCTGGGTGAAAGCAGTTTCAATTCATCAAGGATTTGATGAACACAGACTAAAGAAAAAGAATCAATGATACCATTTTTTCTTATTCAGTTTTTTGTTTGTTTGTTTGTTTGTTCATTTTTTTTTTCTTTGAGTATTTTTTGTCGGCCATTTTTTTTCCTTTTTTGGGCACTCCATAAACAATTAAATGAAAGGAATACACACATTCCTTTCAAGCAAAAACACTATGGAATTAACTTCAATTTCTGAGATGGCTTTTGTAGAGACCTTTTTTTTCATCCCATACAAGTTGTAACCTACAAAATAAACAAACAAAACAAATAAAACTAAAACAGAAACTGCAGATAGGATGAGTTACCAGCGATATTAAATATAGATCAGAAATTTTTTTTATTATTTTATTCTTATTATTAGATAAAGTATTGTAACAAAAAAAAAAATAATAACAAAAAAGTAAGATGAGGATAAAAAGTAGTCAAAATTAATAAAATATAAGATCTGAAAAGTTTTCATTCTTTCTTTCTTTCTTTTTTTTTCTTTGCCACTGTTGTTTTATTTCTTTGTTTTACTTGTCATGGTTTATGCATTAATCCATGTCTTTGCTGTTAAATTCTAAAAGCAGAGAAAACAAGACTGAATACAGAGAAGGAGCCGAGCGAATGAAGGCTTTGAATGTTAAAGACTCTTGTGTATTTTCCTCATTTGCAAAACACTGCACACGTTTCATGTTTAGTCAATTATGTAACAAGCTGTCAGGATTATTTTAACCCTATGCTATCAATAGCCAGCGTACATAAGCCAAGATGGAATGCAAAACTACTTCAACGGGTTTTGCATAATTCATACTTTAAAATAAGTGGTGAAAAGAAAGAAGACATTGAACTGATATCATTTACACAGGCTCCCCTACTTACGAAACAGGATAGGTTCCTGGGGTTTGTTTGTAAGTCCAAATACTTGGAAGTCTGATATTACTCATCTAAATACTGAATGCTGTACATACGGTGGCAGATTAACTGTCAGGCTGAGTAGGCTTAGGCATAGGGTCCCAGAAGGGAAAGGAGGCCCGAGTGCATAAAATTGTTCAATTGAGTGTGCAAGAAAAAAAGGTTTAATTAAGTGTTAATGTGAGTATTTTGAATGATATTTCAGTACTTTTGCATATATATTACATGTGTAGCACATTATACATAGCACAACGATATAAGTTAATTGACGTCACTTCATTCCGTAGAGCGAAGGGTGGGTTAGAGAGGCAAGGTCATGGAGAACCTCACTATAGCTCAGTTTTTTTCAAGATTGCGAAAAAGATTTGTACAGTGCAGATATAGCCCTATTATACTTACCAGTATATTTTACCAGCTTTAAACATTTTTAATGCGTAGAGATTTTTTCCATTTCCTCCATCGCTGAGCTTCGTTTCTAACTAATTATCGTGGCATGTATTGGTACAGGAACTTCTACATGTTGCATAATATACTCTTTGTCCTTTAAAATTATTGAGAATGTGTATCATTTTCTCACCTCTTTCACTTCCTTTTATAAGGTCCACCTTAGTTTCCGAGATTACAGTGTGATTCTTTTTGCTGTCACCATCATTACTTGTCCTAACCTTACGCTTCTGAAACATGTTAGGTGGATCAAGTACTGCATGCATTTGTGAAAATCATAGATCACCATAAATAACACCAGGATGCCAAAGAGAGACAAAAACAACTGCATTGTTTTTACAAGGAGACTTTGAGCAGTTTGAGTAATATCATCTATTACACAGTGGTTGAACTTTCAAACTGGAACGGTATTCAAAATTTGAATTCTGTTTGTATCTCTTAAAGTTTATAACTTGAACACTTCTGAGTTAGGGACCATCTATTAATATTGAGATGCAGATAAATAGCTATGTAAGCAATTGCTTTGGTATTTTCTATATGTAAGTTGAAATTCATTCAAAGATGAAGATAAAATTTTATTCTAAATTTTCAAAGTCAGAACTGAAGAGAAGTTAATATTCACAAAATTTTTTTGAAATGAAATTTTTCTTTTTTAATTGTTTGAATGAAAAGATAATGAAGCACCTGTCTTTGAAAGAGAAAAAGTGAAAATTGCATCAATAGGTAATTTATATCTGAAACATATTTAAATATATACAAAGGAGAAGGATGAATTTATGTAATATAAATCACAAAAAAAATTATAATGCTTTGAAAGCTTCAATTTTCATATTTTTTTCTTAGAAATATTCATCATTGAAATTCCAGTAACTAAAATTAGAAACAATTTTTTTTCAAAAATTGATTTTTAATTGAAATTGTTTCTCTCCAGCGTTGAGCTTTGGTTTACATTATGAACTGATGTATGAAATTGTTTCATCTTGACTGGTGGCGGAGATAGTTGCATGTATCTCACTGGAACCAGTGATCAGTGTTCAATCCCAGATATAAGCCAGGGTCTCAAATGCTGATTTTCAAAACATGATGGGAACCGCTCACTAAAACTATCAACGTAGGTTTCTTCAGTTTTCAAGCTGGTGTAGCTGGCTGGCTATGTAATTGTATGTCATGCATACAGGCAATATCAGTGGAGAAAGAGGGCTGAAAACTTGGCCATTTACTCCTTCTTATGTCTATGCATAATCCCCACTGAAGATAGGTTTTTAGCGAGGTGTTCAATTTGCAATGTAAATTTATGATAAAATGATCCCATGCTTTGTGCCCGACAGCATTCATATTAGTTTTTTATGAAGATTAAGACTTTTTTCAGTGGTTGCAACCCAACAAAAGGCAATAAGTAACTTATTCATTGATCACCCCTTTTTCCAATTTGTTTTACTGAAATCATCCTAACACGGTATGCTGCCAAAGGATGTCGAACATGAGACAGTTTTTATTGAATGACTAACCAGACCTTTAGATATTTTAGATATATGTAGATCCATTGAAAAGTCTTGCAATGTATAGAGCTAACTTTATTTATTTACAATTCTTCAGAAGAATGGAGATGTCAAGATTTTGCATACCTCCTTGTGAAATTCAAGGCCAACTTGGGTTATCAAGAGTGTACAGTTATGCTATGTAACGGCATGAGTTCAGTGATGTGTCCGATATTGGTAGTAGCAGAAAGAGGAAGATAAAAATTAGAAAATGAGGATGGTTCACCCGAAGGTCTGGACCAAGTATAGTACCAATCCAACATGATACGGCTAAGAAAATTGATATTTAGCATTGCTAGTTGTAGTAGTTGTAGCAGGAGGAGGAGGCAGAAGAAGATGAGGATGGTTCACATATCAATCCAACATGATACATCTGAGAAAATTGATATCTAATATATCTAATATATCAGGGACCGACCGACCAACCGACCGAAATGTCTCTCATAGAGATGCGTGGGTGCATCTAAAAATACCTGTTTCTTTGCTGATGGGGTGGAAATCTAAAACATTGCGGTATCTGAAAAGAAAAAAAGACCCAAGCGAGTTGCCTGTTGTGATCATCTGTAGCACTCGACCAGATCTTCTGCTCACAGACACCCAAAAGTGAGGTCAATCCTATCACGTTTTCACTCTCATGCCTTTCTCCTCCCTGCGACGGGCGAATTTAACCTTTAACAAATATCTTTATGTTTCACACCCCTCCAACCCTTTTGTGTACCCCTAACCCTCTACCCACCCTCTTCATGGTCGTTTCAATTCAGTTCTCAGAACGTTTCCTCTACCCTCTTGCCTTTAAGCATGGAATTTTTTCATTTTTAAAGTGTAACTGACAGAGTTGAGACAGAATAATAAAATATAATTTGGATTATCAAACAATGTTCAAGAATGATATATAAGGCAGACTATGGATCTGAATTTGATTTTATGATTCATTTTTTGAGATGATTTTGAAATTTTATTATTTTGCGGAGATTTTTTTCTCTGCAGGGAGTAACATGACTCTTCATGTCTTTTTTCAAGCGAGAAAATGGCTCTAGTTACTATTCTCACTTTGAAATGTTAAAAGTTGTCTTAGCTGAGCCATAATGGAATGTTTGGAACTAACCTGGCTTTTTTTTTTTCATGACCAAGAAATCACAGATTTTTAAAAATGGTTCATAAAAAAATCTTTTTTTAAGAAGCATGATTCCTAGAAAAAAAATTTTGTTAACAGAAAGAGAGGGGGGTGGAATAGTTGAGAGAAAAAAAGAGGGAGAGACAGGGAGGGACAGAAAGAGAGGAAGAGAGAAAGAGGGGGATAGAGTGGTAAAGAGGAAAAAATGAGAGACAAGGAGTGACAAAAACACAGAGAGACAGAGAGAGAGAGAGGGGGGTGGAGTGGAAAGAAAAAAAATAGGGAAAGACAGGGAAGGTAGAAACAGAGAGAGAGAGACAGAGAGACAGAGAAAGTAAGAACAAGAGGGAGAGAGAGAGAGTTGGAGTGGGAGAGAGAAAGAGAGAGAAAGAGAGAGGGAGGGTTGGAGTGGAAAAAATAGGGAGAGAGGGAAGGTAGAAATACAGAAAGAGAGACAGAGAGACAGAGAAAGCAAGAGTAAGAGGGAGAGAGAGAGAGAAAGAGAGAGAATCTTCAACCATTTCTGTCTCCTGCAGAGTCTCTCAGAGAATCAGAATAAGAAGACAATGCAAATATCTTTCAATTAGAATGGATCATTTGCGGAGAATGATTCAGCTAAGGGAAAGCAACGAGAAACTTAGAAGCACTCAGAGGGTGCATACCCCTGTCAACACCATGGTTGCAAACAAACTGAATGAAAATCAATTCATACATAACTGCGTTGTTGGGGAGGTAACCATAAAAGAATTCCTGGATCTGCTCCCAAACTTAATTGATTCCTCCTTTGGCCGTTGCTCATCTATCCATAAAATGTCATCAAAATTCCGAGAGCTTTTGGTGACATTGTGTAGGAAAACATGAGTGAAAACATAGATGTATGGAAGAAATCAAAAAATATATCTTGATGAAAAAAAAACCTGGATTCGCCACAAAATTCAAACAATTTTTCCTTACCCCAGGAAATTCTATTGAAGATATACAGCTTTAAAGGTATTTTGTGGATATGTAGTTACGATGTAAGGAAGGTAACTGTGAAAAAATTCCTGGATTCACCTCGAAATTTAATCAAGTCTTCCTTTGTCCATTTCCCACCCTTCCACAAAATGTCGTTGAAATTTGTTGAGAACATTTGAAGCTATTGTGTGGACAAACTGAGACAGTTATACAGACACAAGTGAATATATATAACTCTTTATTGGCAGAAGTTAAAAATCTTTATGTTAGCCAGTCTGGAGGTCATTTTGTGTTACATATCAGCCTCCTGCAAAAATTCTCAGAATCACCAATAAAACCAAAAAACAACCCCCCCAAAACATAAAAACATGTGGTGGGGGATACAGCTAAATTAATTCTCTTCTTTACATATTTGGCATTTCTAAATAAATCATTTTTCTTAAAGACGAGAAATCTAAGAAACATAAAATGACCAAGATAGCAAAGAAAAATTAATCTCTAAAAATTAATAAATGAAGGATCTCCTCATCAACCCCCTCCTCCAAAAAAACACTGATAATTTTAATTAATATTTTCTCAAATAGAAGTACCAGGCAGTAACGTAAGTTCTGCTTGATATTTCAAATTGTTTGGAAACTCAAATATTGTGATGATTAGAGATACACTATATCGTTTATACCAAGCATACACAAAAGTGATGTCATTTTCATTTTTGGAAAAGACAAACTCTCTTCTACATTTATAGTTTAATCAATTAAATAATTGCTATTGTTATTTGACTCGGTTGTTCATCTTGAAACCAACTTTCCAATTCCTTCTTTGTAAAAGGAAGCTGGCTTTTTGGAGTAGGAACCTGGAGATAACCATTACAGGACCCATTTCTCGTCCTCGATTACATGGTTACTTTTCCAGTTCCTTTTATGATTGCTTAATGTTGGGCCCTGTTTTCAGCTGGAAAGCTCAAGCCGAACTCAAAACTCCTTGTCTATTGACCTTCCTGATCTGTTAAAGATGCTTTGTACAGTGTGTTGAACTCATTTTTTTTTAAAGATTCTTCAATAGTTTTCAGGCCATTTCCAGCTCCTTTGGCTTTCCTAAATGATGGGCAAGTAGAGGTCGAAATGCCCCAATCGGAATTTGGTCAACCAATGTTGGTATTCATGGACATTGGTACAGTATATAAGGAAGAAAACGGGTGTCCGTGACATCATTGAAACTATTAAAATCTCAAATGGCAATGGGCAGGCCATGTTGCAAGAATGAAAGACAACCGATGGACATCACGTCTCACAACATGGATCCTCAGAGATCACATAAGAAACCGAGGCTGACAGAACACAAGATGGAGAGATGAACTGGACACCAAAATTTTGGAAGTTTTTTGGAGACGATATGGGAGAATAAAAGGCAAGTTTAAGGTTTCTGCCAGGCTGTAGAGTTCTCATAGCTCAGTAGGTAAGAGCAGCTGGCATGGTTAGCCAGGCTTCCCTCAGGTAAAAAAGGATTTGAGTTCAAGCCTTGGGGCTCACCCTTTATTTTTGACTTGTGTGTGTGTCTACTGATTGCCGTGGATTGACAGCTTGAGTGAATGTGCAATAAAAACGACTGAAAAATCAAGATGAAAGATTATACTAATCGAAAATTAATGATAATAATAGTAATAATAATATTAATAATGATGATGATGATGAAGAAGAAGAAGAGGAAGAAGAAGAAGAAGAAGAAGAAGAAGAAGAAGAAGAAGAAGAAGAAGAAGAAGAAGAAGAAGAAGAAGAGAAAAATCAACCAACAATGCTTCATCTAATAAATAAATAAATAAATAAAAATTACAGGTCTGGTTAGTTACCAAATAGAAAATGTCATGTGACCAATGTCTTTTGGCAGTATGTGTTTTGAATCATTAGATCAACATGGCGGCAGAAACATAACGGTCTTGGGTTGTATGAGGTCTAATGGCACTGCTGAGCTGCATTCAAGTCAACACTGGAGGTTACCTCAATATATTGGAAGGGAACACATCGCTTCTCTCCACAGACCCTCTGGAAGAACAGCTGTGTCTCAACACGACAAAGATCTAAAACTCTTGGCTGAAAAACAATGGCATTTCACAAGATGCAAAAGATAAGAGTGTTCAATTGGACTGGCATGTGGTCGGATTCGAATCCGATCCAGCATTCAGTGTACTGGAACAAAAAGTCGAAGGACGATGATTATCCAACAAGGATGGATTTGAGAGAACGCATAATGGCGGAGTATTAAAAACATTCCATTGATGCAAATCTAGTGTTGTCAATGTGGTCAAGAAAACAAGCACTAATAGAATACAAAGCTGTCATACCAGATATTGATATAAATAAGCTTTTTCCGTATCGGGTGAACTTGTTTTTGGATTGCTACATATTCACATTTTTGGTTACAAAGTTGAAATGCCGAAGAATTTGGTCATAAATGATATCGAGTAATATCAGTTTTAATTTCAAAATGCTCTGAATAGAAATAATAAAATCCTGGTACGTTTGGTTTAGAAGAAGATTAGATTTATATAGAAAATCGGTGGAGGTGTATGTATTTATAATACATAACCAATACAATCAGAAGAAAACTCTAGATCAGGATTTCTCAAATTTTTTGAACTCTTTAAATCAGACAAATTTTTAGTGAACCCCGACTCAATGGCAAGAAGTCAATCGGTACTAAAACTGAATATGATTAGTCTTTAGTAAATAACCTGAAAATAACTGAATTTAGAAACAAATAAACACTGAGGGAAGCTTGACTAAAATCTAAAAAATATATGAAATAAAATTATCTTCCAAGTTAGTAAGATTAACGTGAGTCTTTATTTCAGTACAAATTGTGGCTTAATGCTTGTCAATGCTGATTTTAAAGCTTTTTCAATGTTCTTAAGGCTTTGTATTTTTGTTTCAATTGACATCACTTTTAAATAAGCCAATGTTTCACGTAAACCAGTGTTGATAAACGTCTGAAAAGTTCCTATTCCTAACTCCAACAATACTGGGAGTTTTGCTTTTACAAAAATTGGATATTCAACTTTAACAAAAAGCAAAAATGCTTTCAATTTCTTCTCTTCTGAACAACTTTAAAAAAATCCTGTTTTTTTTAGTATTCAGCATTTAGTGAGCATGATTTTTATAGGTGTATCTTATTGGGAAAGCAATGGACTCGTTCATTTAAGGTAATTTGTGTTTCATGAAAATCTATAGTATAAAATAGTTTTTTAAAATTGACCCAAGTCTTAACATTTGGAATAGGATCTTGAACCTTTCAGTTACTAGGCTATCACTCCTCTCATTCTACTTTCTGAAATCCCCATTATTAGAAAGTGTTAACCTAAACTTTTAATATAGTTGACATAGGTTTCTTCAGTTTTTAAGTGATTCCGGCTGGCTGGCAGTGCATGTATGCATGTGTCATGCCTCCAAGTCATGCAAATGGATCTTGTTGACTATTACATTCATTCCTTATTGTGTCCACAAAAAACTTTTTTTTCAGTTTTTTGACCACACCCTGAATTTTTTAGTGGGGGGGGCGCAGTTTATAAAGTAAGTTTATGCTAAATTATCCCTTAGTTTGTGTCTGACAGTGTACACACTAGTTTTTTTGAAAATTCTAACTTTTCAGTGATCCAATAATAGACAAGAGAAGTAACTCAATCAAAGATCACCTTTTTTTCAATTTTTTAATTGATCACCCTCAACATTGCTACAAGGTGTTGGACATATGATGGTTTCTATTAAGTGACAATCCAGACCTTTTTCTTTTGGCATTTTTTAAAAACTTTTTGTAAAACAAATATCAAGTTTAAGTTCACAGCCATCTTTAGTTTTCTTATCTTTCCTCATTCTGCAAATAATATTCATTCATTTGTCACTTTTGCATAGGACAATAATGGAATTTATCACAAACCAAAACATTTCTCGGAAATAACATAATCTTTGATTGTGTTTCCAGCTTAACCAGAACCGCAAAAAAAAAGAAAAAAAGAAAAGAAAGAAAAGACGTAAAAAATTGATTTGAACAAACAAAATTTGAAATTAAATTGTTCAATAAAATAACGAATACAAAACTTGAAGAAGAAAATGGACGGGAAGGATAGAATTTAAGTCCTAAAAAAAAGTTTTTTGTGTAAAGCTTTTGATTAAAATTTGTGCCATTATTAAATATCGGCAATTTTCCTGCAAAAAAAAAAAAAAGTAAAAGCAAAAAAGAAAAAAAAATTGAAGAGAATGCATATTCAATTCCAATAGAAGAAAATTCATTGAAATTTTTTTTTTACTTTTACTGATTTTTGTTCAAAAATGGAGGTTTTTCGGTTTTCTATTATGCTGACTGGAGTTTCGTTTTAATGAAGGATAGCTGATGAAGGCAAGGCAATAGACATAGTGGTGTGACATTTGCATTCCTTTTCTGAACTGGTTGTGAAAAATAAATATTTTAATACCTGGGGATTCGGGGTGCAGAAATGTTCCTATTTACATGGAGAAAAATGGTGGAAAAGAAAAATATAATAGGAAAGCCTTAGAGCAAGTCTCTCAAGCTATACACAAGGGCATCTGCTGGGGTGGTAGGGTATTTACACGCTCCATGGATCAGGCCTTCTCCCCTAGGGCGAGCGGGCTTGAAAGTTGGAAACTTATAGAGGCCAGGAATCATGGGGTCACAATGAACAGTGAAAACTTTGGATGAGTAATAACTTAAGCACACCCCAGTCCCTTACCTGATAGCTGCCCTGGAATATATCGTTATGATTGCATTAGGAAAAATAGGTATGGTCACACATGGGTGTACATAAATTATTTGCTGCAAGAAAACTAAAGTGATCATGTTAGAACATAAAAGGCACTGATGAAGATATGCTTTAACAAAAAGGTTTGCATAAAGACGTATATATATGTACATATAGATAAATAATTAGGTCTAAGGTTCGTGATATTGAAATATTTTGTCTAATTCCTTGGTTGAATATGTTGGTAAAAAATCAACTCAAAGAGGCTTTTTCTGTATACCTAATATTCTTGAATATGATATCATAATTTAGTTTGCATGCTTTCTGAGATTGAAACTGACACAACAAATTTAATGTGGGTGAACACTCAACAGAAGTGACACAAAAAATGAGTCACATCAGTTGTTATACTTATTGATCCCTCATCGTCAAATACTTTTTGGAGGATATCCTCATAAGTAAGCCCTTTGTTTTGAAAAATTGAAGATCCGTATATATTACAGTATGATAATACCTTATATGAAATAATTAACTATATGTATTATGACACATCCCTTAAATAAAGCTATATATTAAAATCATAGTTTAAGGGGAGGTGGTGTTTGATCAACACTGCTGGGGAGCCATGATAAAATAACTTTGTTTTTTGAATCCCCAAAACAGTTATACATTTCTTTGTATATTTAGTGTTCAAAGCTTGAAAGCTTTCTAGACTATATATATATATATATTGTGAAGAGCAATTGTGTATAGCACGGGAAAATGTCAATATGAGCGGAAAAAACTATAAATCTCATCAAAAAGAGTATGTTTTATAACATACTCTTCAATTTGGCATAATCTTGAATTGTGTAAAAAATTTATTATTCGTTTATTTGATGGAATCATTTCAAGATTTCAAATAAAAAACTATAGAAATTCGTTATGACCCATTTTGATGACACACTGAACATCTGTAGCCATCAAAGACAGCAAAGAGCTCCATTCTTTTTAACATGTGCATGTGTTTGTTTGTTTATGTATTTGTTTGT